>JANIWQ010000033.1:0-87768 GCA_030555725.1 Pichia sp. yHMH446
GAGCGTGGTGCAATACTAGCTGAGCAATCGAGCGAAGCGAGATTGCGAGGTTGCGAGGTTGCGAGATTGCGAGGTTGCCTTCCGAGCGCTGAGCCTCTTTCCAGCTGAGCTGAGCTGTGCTGAGTTGAGCTGAGCCCCCGCGGCGGCTCAGCTCTTTTTTTGTTTCTGTAGCGTAATACATCCCATTTTATCCCATTCAACTCCCTCCCATCGAAGCGGAGACGCGGGCAGCGCGCGGCGCAGAGCGGACCGCGCGGCTCAGCGGTTCCTGTGCGGTTCCCCTGCGGGATTGTGCCTCTAGCTCCCTCCGCCCGCGCGGGTGACGCGCCCGGCCTGAGGGAGCTGCGGGGCGCGGCGGGGCGCCGTGCACCCACCCGCCGGGGCTCAATGGATCGGTGGTGCTACTGGTGGTGCTGGTGTTGGACACATGTTGCTCCACCAGTGTGGTTGGTTGCGTTGAGTTGAACTGATCACTACTACTGGTGTTCAACTGTTTGCTTCCATTCTCTACCCCACTTCTCCTCTTTTAACAGACCACAGTTTCCTCCACCTGTTCCACATTCCCCCACCCCACCCCACAATGCTAAGAAGATCATTCCACACTTCTCGTCTCGTTCAAAACTACGCTGACACTATCAAGAACCTGAAAATTAACAAAGACACTAAAGTCATCTATCAAGGTTTCACTGGTAAGCAAGCAACTTTCCACGCAAAGCAAGCTATTGACTATGGTACTCAAATTGTAGGTGGTACTAATCCAAAGAAAGCTGGTGAAACTCATTTAGGTAAACCAGTTTTCGCAACTGTAGCTGATGCAATTAAAAATACCGGTGCAACAGCTTCAGGTATTTTCGTTCCACCTCCAATTGCTGCTTCAGCAATTATGGAATCAATTGAAGCAGAGATTCCTTTGGTTGTTTGTATCACTGAAGGTATACCTCAACAAGATATGATTAGAGTTTCTCAAGCTTTGAAAACTCAATCAAAGACAAGATTAGTTGGTCCAAATTGTCCTGGTATTATCGCTCCTGAACAATGTAAAATCGGTATTATGCCTCAATCAATCCATAAAAGGGGTAAAATCGGTATCGTTTCTAGATCAGGTACTTTAACTTATGAAGCTGTCGATCAAACAACTAAAATTGGTTTAGGTCAAACTTTAGTTATAGGTATGGGTGGTGATCCTTCCCCTGGTACTAATTTCATCGATGCTTTAACCCTTTTCTTAAATGATCCTGAAACTGAAGGTATCATTATGATTGGTGAAATCGGTGGTTCCGCTGAAGAAGATGCTGCTCAATTCTTAATTGAAAATAATTTATCAAGATCAAATCCAAAACCTGTCGTTTCATTTATCGCTGGTGTAACTGCTCCACCTGGTAGAAGAATGGGTCACGCTGGTGCTCTCATTTCTGGTGGTCAAGGTACTGCTCAATCTAAAATTGAAGCTTTGAATAAAGCTGGTGTCGATGTCGTTCCTTCCCCTGGTAGATTGGGTCAAGCTTTGTATCAGCAATTTGTTGACAGAAATTTATTATAATTTACTGACTAAGTAATAATAATATTTATCATCATCTATTTATTTATTTATATTCATTTATTATTTATTATCTTATCCTATTCCTTCCTATGCTTCTCCTTGTAGATGCAAACTTCTCTATACGATATCGCAAATCTGAGAGCTCATTCTGTCTACGTATCAACTCCTTCATTCCTTCGTTACTGTCAATTGTATAGTACATTTCATAGTATTCCATATAATTGTCTTGATATTCTTTTATAAGATTCGTGATATTCTTTTCTTCCACTTCCTCCTCCATTCCCTCTCCTTCACCACTGAAAATCATTCTCCAAGTTTTATCATACCCAAACTTCTCTAACCTATGAATCCACTCATCACCTCCATATTTAACCAATTTAACCCATTTATATTCTAAAATATTATCCTCATTACATAACTCCTTGATAATTTCACCATCAATATCCAGTTTCTTCTTATCAAACTTAACCCCTTCTTCAATAAACTCTCCAATTTCAATAATCTTCAGAATAACCCCCTTCATTTCTTTCCATTCTTCAATAATTTTCAAATCATCAGATTCAATCTTAGGTTTAAAATTAATTAATTTTAAAAGTCCATCAATTTCACCAATCTCAAAAATATTTTCATCCTTAAAATTATACTTATAAAATTTTAAATTAATCTCATTTATCCAATTACATTTAACTATTTCATTCTTACCATTTTTAATTATTTTAAATCCAATTATTTTACCATTCTTAATTACCGCTCTTACTTTATCTTTCCTTAAACTTGAACTAATCAATCTAATCAATTGTTCATCATTTATCCTTAATATAGCGTTAAAGTTAGAGTTACCTTTTGGTTGGATTCTAGGGTATACTTTCATTACTCAACGAACGAACAAACGAGCGAAGCGAGTTTGTGAGTTTGTGAGTTTGTGAGTTTGTAAACCTACCTAATCAGCTTTTAATGAATCTATAGCTCACTCGCGGATATCATCTCCTACACTTTACATAAACACATTTCTCTTTAACTATCACACTAACAATGACGGATCCATTTGATGCATTATATGATTCAACTTTAAATTTACTAGATCAACTAAACGAAACTTCAATTCAATCCCTAGATTTCAAAACAATTCAAAATGAAATCGTTCAATGTATCGAAGATTTACAATCAACAATAATTAAAATTGATAATAATGATACAATTAAAATTAATGAACGAAATAATCAAATTTCAAACTTGAAAAATAAATTAAATTCAATCTTAGATAATAAGAAAATAGTTGAATTAGGTGGTTCATATAATGAAAATCCAATACTCGATAATAATATCGATTATCAACAACAACAAGAACAAATTAAATTACAAGATTTAATAATTTCAAATGATTTAACAAATTCAATTAATATTTTACAAAATCAAGCAAAATTAATATCAAATGAAATTAATTATCAAGATAATTTATTAGATAATTTAGATTATGATTTAAATAATTTAAATTTTAAAATTGTTGATTCAGGTTTAAAGAAAATTCAAGTTTTCTTAAATGATAATGAATCTAAAACTGATTGTTGTATTTGGATATTAATTATAGTTTTAATAATTTTACTAATTCTAGTTTTATTAATATGATCTAAAAGTATTAGTTGAACAGAAGAAACAATTATTCAAATACCCTTAATAGATGATAAAAATATTGTTCAAAATTATAATTTCTAGTCCCCAGTTATAGAGATTGTTATTTTGTATACAAGAGAATGAAGATTTCATGTATATGTTGAGATGAAACCCTGTGTTTAATCTTGTGATCTACTTTGAAGCATCCGCCTACAAAAGTTTTCACTTTATATACTCATGTAAACTATATAGAAGTTCTTCATATGTAACAGATCTATAACTATGAGCCAGAAAGACGCATAGATGCAGTTACAAGCTAGGATATAATAAACTACTGTACATTTGACAATTCCTATATCGCGACCATAATTTTTTTTAAACACTTTAGCTCCCTCTACCCTTTATCCCCCGTTTTCCCCCCATTTATGTCCCTTATCCCGCTTCCCACCTCCTTTTTGCGCTACAATAATCTCTTGAAATTCACCAACATTATAAAATTTCTCCGAGATCAATACCACCAATATTAATAGAGTTATCAACGTTTAAAGTTTTTCCAATTCCCCACTAGCTATTCAACTTTATTTTCGTTTCAAATTTTTGAAACGCGTGTTTAGCACATTTGGCGCAGTGGTTAAAATTAGGGGCCTTTTTAAACAGTTCACGTAGCGTAATGGTGAACGCGTCGATCTCCTAAATCGAAGATTCTGGGTTCGAGTCCCAGCTTGGACGAACTGAAAAAAGGTTTCAAAGATTAACTACTGTTCCTTCCTAATTTTTTTTCGTTGTTTGTTGGTATCAAATTTATACAACATATACAGAACATACATATAAATTTAGTATCTCCATTTTTTCAGTTTCGATTCAACTTTATTTTCAACGTTAGTTAAATTTGCTAATCGTGGTATAGATGAAGATGTTGAGATATTGCTATAATTTAAATTATTACTCCTTATAGATGTTGAAGTTTTAGATCTCGTTATATGAGGATTTTGATTATCATATTTGATTGAACTGATTGTTTTACTTTTCGGTATTCGAGTTGAATTTTCATGGGTTAATTCTTGATTTTTTTTGGAATTGTTTTCAATTTTAAATTTTGATTCAATTTCCATTTTCTCAGGTGATGATGTGAGTATCTTATTCAAATTCGAATAAGCTTTAGATGGTGAAATTTTATTTAATGATCTTGTAGGCGAAATCGATGGTGATCTAGATAATTTACTGTTATTATCACCACTTATCGGATTTAAATTTGGTTTTGAATTAATTAAATTGTTTGATTTTATAGGTGAAACTGATCTAGATGATGTAGATCTTTGAATTGATGCTTTAGTTGGTTGTAAATAACTTGGTATATTATTATCATTATTCAATCTATCTCGATAAATTTCCTTTAAATTTTTCCTTCTTTCATTATTATCTTTAATTGGACTTGAATTTAATACTGTTATTTCTTTAAAATTTAATTCTTCATCAAGTTTAATCCTTTTACTTGCACTTTCTAAATTTTTTGAATTAAACCTTTTATCACCGGGGGTCATCATTTCAAAATTTTCATCATTTTCCAAATTATCTTCATTAAATTCAATTTCATTCATTTGTAAATCAACGTCACTTAATAATTTTTTCTGTAAAGATTCTTTACGTTCTTTCCTCATTGCAGCATAATGGAATGCAATTGATTCCATTCTATTAAATCTATTCCTATGAGTTAAAGAATATCTATCATTTGCTCTCTTATTTAATTCTTCATTAGTAATTGAATTATTTAATTCAATAATATTATTAATTTTCTCATCACGTATTTTCTCATATCTTGAACTAAATTCATTAATTACTTTATTTGATATATTAGAAGAGAAAAGTTGTGTTTGTAAATTATCCATTGCATTAATAAATGATTGATTCTCTTTATTTATATAACTTTCATTATTATCATGAATTGGACTTGAATTTAAATTTAATCGACGTGATGAAATTCTTTGATCTGGTGGATTTAATTTAGGATAAATTTTTTTACCCTTTGTTGGAGTAAATTTAAAAGTGTTAGGTAATGGTGATCCATTCATCGTTGATGAGAAATTATCAGTTTTGACTTTCTTTTCCGGAGTTTTAGTTATTGCTTGACATATAGTTGATGTAAACGATTTCCATGGTGAAGAATTCGTTTGCATCATTATTTATATGTGATTGTACAGATGCTGCAGGTATTAATTGAATAAAAAAGTGATATAAATTAGGAATAAAGGAAAGGACAAAAAAAAAGGGAAAAATTCAAAAGATAAGCAAGAAAAGATAATAAAATAGACCCAATGAACTAGAAGATCAATAGAAAGTGCTGTAAAGAAAGCAAAAAAAAAAAACGTTATGATCGATCGATCGATCAATCACAATCACAAAATCGCGGTCGCTCTTTGAGCTGAACTCGCGCGCCCCATTAAATTACCAGATTCAGGAATTTGTAAACACCCAGTCATCATAAACACCTTCAAGTTTCTCAATTCTATTTGGATCTAATAAACTCCTTTGTATACTGATAACAATACCACCTAAATTCAACATAGTCAATTCAGGTAAAGAATTTGCAATGAAAAGAATGATTGGTGTTAGTTGATCTAGGTAAAAATTTAAATATAATGATTTACCATTAAAATTAATAGGATTTTTCATTATATCTAACCCTGATTTTAATTCAAAATCTTTAAATCTTGTATATAAATTTCTTATAATCATTGTAGAAGTAACATTATTAAATTTAGCATAATTTTCATCATAGTCAGAATTGAAACTAGATCCAAAATCCAGGAATGGTAACCAATTGAAAAGGAAATCAGGTATAATTAAAGTTTGTAAAGATTTAAGATTCAATATTTTATCGAATAATTCTTTCTTCCTATTTAAGTAAGCATCATCGACGACAAAAGTTTTATAAGAATTTGAACCTTCCTTCACAGCACGAACAACGGTCAAGAAAGTATTAAGACATATATTTAAATATTTTAAATTGGTTTTAAATTTGAAAATATTGAAATGATTTATCAATGCAAAGCACAAATTTGAATCATCATGAATTTCATTTCTGAAAATATTGTCATTTAACATATTATAATAATTCAAATTAATGATCGATAAAGAATGTAATTGATTAGATGAAATGGATTTATTGAAAGATTCAACAATCTTTAACATATTTGATTCAATAGATCTAGTTGAAGCTCTATTAAATTTGATTTCTAAATTTTGAAGATTTTGATAACAGATAGAATTGATTGTTTTAAAAGTATTATTGAAATGTTTATCAGTTATTGTGAATGTTAAAGTCTCTAAATTAGGGAATAATGAATTTTCTTTGATATTGTTTTGATCTACATATTTAGATATAGCATTTGAAACATAATCAAAGGATGCAATGTTGAAAATTTTAAGAGATTTTAGAAAATTTGAAAGATTCCCAATTATTTGAATATCTAAAGGATTATCAAATAACGCATTTTGAATATTAATTTCAAGATCAGTAAATGTCAAATTGTTACCTTTAACCAAATCAATATCATAAACAGAGAAAAGTTGCAAACTCTTTAAATTGAGTGGGAAAGAGGAACAGTTTTGATCAATTGAGCGTGAATTGGTATCCCTTTTCATCAAACTTTTTATATCTATATCCGGAATATCTGGATTCTGGAGAAATGTATTTGGTTGAGGAGGTGTTGAAGAGAGAAGACTATTATCAATCAATTCATCATTTTCGTACATTGTAATCAATCTATTTGGACTTCTGTTTTTAAAATCATCTCTATTATCGATTAGGAAGAATAGAAAATCGTTACTTGTAGAATCGAATTTAATTTCTACAAGATTATCAGGATGTGAGGAAAGCAATAATCTCAATAATTTTGAAACCGAAGAATCGATTTCATTTGAAGAGAAAGTTATAGATCGAATTCGGTTGATTATACCGGATTTATTCTTTAGGAAATCAGTGAATGAATCAAGTTTCGATATTGGAATCATTGTGTAAGGGAGTTTGAAAACATTAGAGGTAGAGTTCAAGGGTAACTTCTGAGTTTGAGGGTTGTAGAAATAAAGATTCTGAAAAACAAGCTGGTTTGAAGTTATATCGAAGAAACGACAAGAATGTTTGAGAGAAAAAATGGATGACTGGTCTAGCTGTGTGTAAATATCATCGATTATATGATCAGGGAAATCTAGCAAGCTCATGAGTCGACAGTGGAGTAGAATGCTTGTGCTATAGTATATTATGCAGAGTGGAGAGAAAAGCTGGAAACAGGAAAGAACAAAACTTGTAAAGAGATATCTTCAAAGTAGGAAAGTGGAAAACTATGTACCTGTAAAACTATGTACCTGTAAAACTAAATAAAGCGCATGCGCTAGTGCAGATTTTCGGAGATATGGAAAGGGTTGACGACAGCACAGCACTGTACAGTACTGCGGGCCCTTCGGGGTTGTGGACCCTACCGGCGGTGGCATTGAGCAAGAATGCCACAGGACAATGTGCAAATGACTCAGAGAGCGCAGGAAGGGAGAAAGGACAATGGGGAAAGGCGGCTGTGGCGTTTCCCCGTGGCAGTTTTGTGTCACCGCGGTCGGGGACGCAGGCCGGGCAGGCGCTGGCGGAACCATCGCGAAGCGGGATCGAACCCGCGAGCACGGCGGCAGGGCAGGGCAGGGTTTCCCCGCACTCCGCGCGCCCGCTCTGGTTCTTTGGCGGCTCGGCGCGCATCGATGCGGTCGGCTCTGCGGTTCTGCGGTTCTCGCGTTTTCGCGTTCTCGCGTTCCCTGGCCCTCCCGCGGTGCACGGGTGCAGCGACAAAGCCCACATCGCTCGGGACGAGCGGTGCTCTTTTTCTGCCTGAGAAATTGCGCACACGTCATCCGAGCGTGTCCCGGGGGAATACAGATATGGTTTTAGTTAGTTAGTCAGCTAGTTAGAGTTGGTTAAGCTTCTGCTGCCCAGCCGTTGGCGCGTGCCGTTGGCTCGTGCCGTTGCCAGCTGTCTGGCGGTGCCCCAATTCTTATTCTTGAAGCAAGGGGTGGGGCTGGCTTGCGCTCCAGAGCCTCCCAACGTCGGGCTAAATAAAACACGCCTTTTCTTCCGAGCAACACTAGGGTTTTAGGCATCATTTGCCTAGAACGGGCTCTTACGAGTCACATGTAGGCTGATGAGCTATTCCGTAGGCATCGTCCTTCCTAGGCAGTTGCGCTTGCGGTGAAGACAGAGCAATGTAGCAATACCGCACAATATGCCCTGTCGCTGTTGCTCCATCCTATCCTGTTGGGCAGGTCGCGTTTCCAACAGAGAGGAGGCTTGGCTCGACTGGGCCATGTCGCGTAATTCAAAACCCGCTTCTCTAATTAAGTTCGAAAGTGCGTTTGCGCCTTCCAGAAAAAAAAGCAGTCATCATCTTCCGACTAGCTTCGGCAGCAAGAAAGACAGTTTTAGTTCAGTCCACGACGCCATTAAATTGAATTTCTTCTTCCATTATTATCAATCAATTCTTAGTCTTATTTCCGTGCTATCATCAGTGATACCTTATTTGTTCTACACTAACAGATAGACTCTGAACCACTCTACGCTCAGCCCTTCTAGCCCGCCATTTTTTACTCTTAATCCCGCAACTACAAACAAACGTTGCATTCGAAAGAGCTGACTGATCTTCAATCATACATTGTCACTCGTTCGTTCCATAAGGTTCTAATATTCTTGAGTGACTTTCAACGACAATGTCATACGCTTACCCGCTTACAAACCATCAGAAATCCTCTCTGGATTCTGCAACTGCTGTATTAGAGTCCATTAAAGAATCGAACCCACAAATCTCTTTCCACCCTATGAATGCAACAGAAGCTTCTATCAAACACCTCAATATCAACTCCGATTCTAGTTCTGACTCCAACTCTTCTAGCAGTATCAAACTCAACAATCAAAGCGACAACAAAAATTTAAGTAACAACAGCAATAATACTAGCAATAATAACAGCAACAGCAGCAGCAACAACAACAACAGCAACAACAATAACAACGCTATAGAAATGTCTACACGTGTTGATAGTGGAACAACTCGTAACTCAAACTCAAACTCAAACTCAACCGAGAATACTGAAATTAACTATACCGATATAAACAACCATAGCAGCAACGAAAATGCTTCCTCAACTGACGATGACAGTAAAGATTATTCTGATGCTAATGGTGTTTCGAAATCTAACTCGTCAAATGCTTCTACTGTTGAAACTAAACGAAAAATAAAGAAAATTGCCAAAGCTTGTGATCATTGTAGGTCAAGGAAAGTTAAATGTGATGGCCAAGAACCATGTTCAAGATGTGTTAAAAATCAAGCAGAATGTACATATAACTACGTCTTCAAAATGAGGAAAACGAAAAATCCAAGACCAGTTGACAAACCGAAAAGGAAAAGGGGTAGACCAAGAAAAACTGAATTGCTTCAACCATTCACATCAATACCTTCAAATTCTTCATCTTCAATACCTTTCACAAAGGATAACAGTATTAATAATCGTTCAGAGCTCACTTCGATACCTACATCATCAATTAATAATATAACTACTAATTTCACACCATGCAACTCAAATCATCAAGTTAGTACTCCAAATTCTACAGCTTCAAATAATTCGATGCTGGATTCAAGAAAAGATGTGATCATGTCTAATGATAATATGAATCTCAATAATTCAAACACCTTCAATCCAACCTCTAAAACTAGTTATTCATCTAATACTTCATCTATTTCTTTTCAAAATAAAATACCTATGATGTCTTACACTACTAACGGTAATCCAATTTCAACTCCAACCCCGCATTTTTTCTCAAATATTCCAAGTATTCCACCAACCCCTAATGTTAATCCTCCTGCCTTTAATAATTTTGCTTGCAAAAATAATCAACCACGCTTTAGCCATTTAAATTCTTCTTATAATCAATTATCACCTCATTTTCAATCTCAATTTCAAAGATCACCACCTCAAGCAGATTTTATGACTTATAATAACAATTATGTACCCACGACACCTGCATTTGTCGATAATTTAGCTCAAAATATACACAATCAAACTTCTATAGCAACTTCCAATAATTCAGTCACTTCTAAATCAATGGATGATGTTAATGTTGAAAATAGATTGAGTAAATTAGAGACAATGTTATCAGTTTTAATTGATAAAGTATCAACTCCTAACTCAAATTCAAATCAACATTTCACTCCCAATCAATCTTCAGTATCTTCAATTACACCTGCAGGTTTACAACAACAAAGTTTAACTGAAAATAGCTCTAGTATTCACCTACATAAAAATGATGATAGTACCGTTAAAGAACTTGATGATGATGATAATAATGATGAAGTTTATGATTTGAAAATAACAGAACAATGTCATGGTTTATTCACTCATACTGCCATTTTCTTTCTATCTAAAATCGGTTTAATTGCCTTAGAAAGTAAAGTCCCAGATTCTAATCTATTAGTCCCATTGAAACAAATTATTTCTACAGTTTCACCTTGTGAAGAACGTGTTATGTCTGTATGGAAAAACCCAATTTCAGAGATAAGATTATCACCTTTACCTAATAGACAAATCATTTTCTATTTATTGGATCAAGTAGGATTATGTGTTTCAATACTTCAGCTTGTTGATATGGTCTATTTGAAGAAAATTTTGAAACTCTATTGTGATCATAGAGATGGACTTATACCTGAACCTAGGTTTACTTATTCAGATTATTTTCTAATGAATACTACATTGTTAGTTGCAGCAGAAGTTGTATGTGAATTAATTAGAACTAAAACAATAAGTGATGATGAACATCCAGATCTTGATTATTTTAAAAATATTCAAGATAGTTTGTTAGATAATGCAATTTTTTACTATGTTAGAGTTTCAGTTATTTCAGGAGGTCTTTTATCAGTTGGTGCATCATTATTATTAAGTTTTTACGCTGATTGTGTCTCATTATCTAGAGCATCTTACCTTATATCAAGTACTGCAATTAGACAAGCTCAAGAACTTGGTTTACATTTGGAAGATACTTATAGAGGATTAGAAAGTAAGGAAAGAAATTTGAAATTAAATCTTTGGTGGACATGTTATATAATTGATAAAGAAATGTGTATTAGATGGGGTCATACTGCAATTATTAATGATGATGATGTTAGTGCACCTCCACTACCTGGCTTTGAAGCCTTTTGGTCACCAAATAATTCAAGAAACGATTTTACTGAATCTTCTGAATCGAAGGAAGGTGAAAAGAAATCAATGAGATCGAAACGTGGAATTGAAATTCAAGCTGCTTTAGTCCCGTTACTTGAAAGTTTAAATAAGGCATCATATCTTGAACAATTTGTTTTCGCAGATTATGCGTTACTTAGCTCCAAAATTTATAATAGTTTCTTAAGAGCTAATGCTATGAAAAATATGTCAAAGAAAGAAATGAGTTCAGTTTTAGAGAAAACATTAAATGAACTTGATTTTTGGAGAAGAAATATTCCAGCTGAAATTAGACCTCGAAATGAGAATGATGATTATATTTTACATGATTTTATCAACAATTCAAAGAATAGTAGTTCTAAACTTTCATTATACAAAATGTATATGGCAACCGAATTTCATGTCAGATATCATCATCTAAGGTTGATGATTTACAGAGCATATGTTAAGAATTGGTTGATAGAATTTTCTGAGCCTTTCAAGATTGATCTATGTTTACAACAATTGAGTTCAGCTAGAAGTATTCTAAAACTTTCATTTATCGTTGATGGTAGTTTTGGAAATTTCACAAATCATTTCGCATTTTATCCATTCCATGCCTTTATATTAATGTGTGCCTTTTACATTTACAGCAACAAAAAAATACCTGAATTTGAATCTGATATCCGATTACTCGTTGATTGTCTAAGAATTCATATTAAAGAAGCTTCAAATATTGAAACTAATAATGAAAGAGGCAGACATATTAATTACGTTTTAAAAGCAATGCTTTATGCGACATATCATACTTGTGTGGATAGATTTGGACCTTTCGATATTGAAGGTATTGAAGTTTTAGATGACATTAGAGACATTCAACTTGGTAAATACAAAGCAGAAGATTTGATATTACCTGAAGGTTCAAAAAGAAAAGGCTTAAAGGCTAGAGCTTTCTGTAAAATGCCATATTATGAAAATCAAGCAATCTCTACTGCAACACCAAATTCTGCGACAACAAGTTCTTTGAATGAACCAAACCCAGCTAGAACTCCTAATGTTCAATTCCTACTGTCACCAACTCACAATCCAAATACCACATCTGATTATATGAATAATTTGGAATTTGGTAAGGATAATTTTTTCCACAATATGTTAAATATTCCGAATTATTTTATGGATCCTCTAGTAGAGGACTGCTAATATACCCGATTGTTACTACTTTTTTGTTCTTTTTTATTTGTACAAGATATTCTATAGTCCTTAATTGAATTAAGCTTTTAGTAAACCAAGTGATTGGCTGTATTTGAGTGAAAAAATACTGAGCCGAATTTAGCAAAATGAAAACATGGCGCCAATTTAAGATTCCATAACTTTCATCCAATATTATTTATCAACAAAAACCTTATTCCGACTAAGATCAGCTTCATTCTTTGATACTTTCATTCATGACTATAAATAGCATTCACATTGCTGACGATAATCCCAAAAATGGACCAGCAACAGTATTGACTTTGAATCCATCAAAACCGTTATCATGCAGACCAAACAGTTCAGTTGCTGATGCTGCACAAGCGATGTTAGCTGCGAAAGAGCATTATATGCTAGTCGTTGACTTGAACGAAGAATTGCTTGGAATATTTACTGCAAAAGATCTGGCATTTAGAGTTGTCAGTAATAACTTGAAAGTTGAAAGTACGACGGTTGATAAAATTATGACATCAAATCCAATGTGTGCTAAAGTCAATACAAGGGCATCAGACGCTTTAAATTTAATGGTTGCCAAACATTTTAGACATTTGCCCATTGTTAATGATGAAAATCAGATAGTTGGAGTTTTAGATATTACCAAATGTTACAAAGAAGCAATTAAGAAGTTAGAAAAATTATATGAAGATTCTAAATCCTTATATGATGCAATGGGTACTGTTAGTAAAAATTTTGGGAATAACAAGTTTATTATTACTTATTTTGAAAGTATGAAAAAATTACTAAGTGGGCCTGTACTAGAAGAACTTTTGAATCAAGATTCTACAACTCCTGTTTATGTTTCAGCAAATTCCACAATCTATGATGCAGCGATGCATATGAAATATAAAAATACTACAGCTTTACTTGTAAGGGACAAGCATGAAGAAATTATAGGTATTATAACATCAAAAGATATTGTGTCTCGTGTTATAAGTAAAGGTGTCAATCCAAATGATTGTTTAGTGAGAGATGTTATGACAAAAAGCCCTTCTATGGCTTCTAAAACTATGTCCATAAATGATGCACTGAAACAAATGTTTGAAGGAAAATATCTAAACTTGCCTGTTGTTGATGATGACACCAATGAAATTGTTGGTGTTGTTGATATTATCAGGTTGACTAATTTTACTTTGATGCAAATTCAAACAATAGAAACTTTGAATGAAGAAGATGGTGGTCTTAATGGTATAGATTCCAAAGATTTCGATAAATTTTTAAGTATTGGGGATGACAGTGATGAGCACTATGATGATGAAATAGCCAACATTTCGATGGATGAAATAGAACAATTTAATATCTCTTCAATGACACAATCTGCATCCTCACATAGACCTAAACGGATGCACTCACTTTTCTCAGTCAATGTAGTAGATTATGATGCAATTTGTTTCTTCAAATTCAAAGTTGCCAATGGAAGAATGCATAGAATTAGTTTTATTCCAAATGAAGGTTTTACGAAATTCAAGAAATCAATCAAAGACGACTTAACCAAAGAAGAAATCAGTGTTCTATCAAGTAATTTTGAGATATCTTATTTTGATGATGATGATGATATAATTGTGATCAATAATGACAATGATCTCAAAGATTGTGTTTTACTAATGAACAGTCTGCAACGTGACAAGATTGAATTGATCTTATCGAGTCCACTATTGAAAACAACAACTACAATATCTAAACAAGCATCTAATGGAATGAACAATACTACGCTCTTATCGGCTGCTATGTTGACACTTGCAGCAAGTATAATTGTGGTTTTCACATTGTCGAGACAGAAACAGTAATATATGTACAGGTTTTAGTGTTTATAAAGTGGACTTATTTAACATTGATGGGGGATTAAGTAACTCAAGCACTTGGCTGCTTTTCAATGTAGTCTTGTAACGATTGTTTTTGAAGCTTTGAAGCCTTCTTCAAAAGCTTCTTATATTTCTTCTCTTTCTCAGACTTGAATACATGCGTTGAAACAGAAACGTTAGTGCCTTCAAATTGTCCTGGTGCAAAATCCACAGCGTCAGGTGTAAATTCGGTTTTCTTAGACAGTTTAAGAGCTGGATTCATGTGTTCCAAAAGATATTTCTCGTATGACTCCTGGTCTTTAAGTAGAGTAAATTTTGAGTCTGGAATGCAGATTATAAATGTTTGCTGAACCTGCTTGAAAATTTTGAATCTGTTATACAGATTGTTTAAGTCTTGCTCTTGTGAAAAAATTTCAGTCAAAGCTTCTTTGATTTTGCTCTTGTAGTTTTCTTGAGTTAAAGAATTTAAGAGCTCATTAGTTTTTGGTATCCATCTATGGACTTTAAAACCGTTTAAATTTTTCTCTATGATTGCTCTGTCAGTATATCTAGGGTTTTTCACACCAAGTATCTCTATTTTGGCCTTAGCTGCAATTTCATCTTGGTTTTCTTTGACTTCTTCAATTACTTCTTTAGTATCTTTTGGAGCTGGAGCATTTTTACTTGCATTCTTTTTGAAGAATTTGAAGTAGTCAAGCACTGAATTTGATACCCTAGTTGTAGAAAAACTACGGATGTGGTTTAGCTTATGCACAACAGGCATTGTTCTTTGTTTATATTGTTGTTCTAGCTAAATAGTTACCAAGGCTTTCAGTTTTATACAGTTGGGAAATTCATGTTGAAAGAGAGTCAAATCTTTAATGAAAATCGCGAAATTTTCACCGGGTAAAACAATCACGATTGAATGTAAGAGAAGCTGAAGCAAACCATTTTATCTCTTGTTTTACACCCTAAAAGTTGTACCAGATTCCTATCCAGCTAAATCTCTCTACATCGCAATGGAAGCATCACCACAAATTTCTCATTTGAAGGAGTTTGATGAGCCCAACTTTTTGAGCGCAACTTCAAGATTAGACAAACCTTCTAATTATCTTATCAACAGGGCACGTAGAGATGAACTAAATGGCTACACAAAGCTTAAAAACTCATTGACATCAGGTACTGTTTATGTTGGTCATTTGGTACTCAGTACGACAGAAGAGCAAGTATATGAAGCATTTTCCAAAGCTGGACGGATTTCTAGAGTCATAATGGGCTTAAATGCTCATGATCAGTCACCAACTGGCTTTTGCTTTGTTGAGTTTGAATCGCCAAAAGGTGCACTTAACGCGGTCAAATATCTTAATAAAACTAAAATAAATGGTAGAAACATTGAAATTGATTTGGACCCTGGATTTGAAGATGGGAGACAATATGGACGTGCTGAGAATGGTGCACAAAAATCTCAATATTACAAAATGATTCATGGTGATAAATACGGTAGAAATCGTAGTAGGGGTAGAGGAAGGGGCGGTAGAGGTGGAAGAGGTAGTAGAGGTGGAAGAGGTGGAAGGGGTGGAAGAGGTGGAAGGGATAGATATCAGGATACTCTGCAGTCAGAAATTCAAGTAAATTCACAGATGCCAGTTTCTTCTAAGTTTGAATATCAGTATCAGCCTCAAGGACAGCCATCACAATATACACAATCTCAATTTCAGCAACCTCAATTCAACCAATACAGTCAGTACCATCCTCAATACCAACAACAATACGATCAGTATAACCAGTATGGCCAATATAACCAGTATGCCCAACAACAACCGTATGGTCAATACGCGAACCAGTATAGTGGTCAATCTAATACGCAGTATAGTGGCCAATACAATTCACAATACAACAGTCAATATAATGGTCAATACCAACAATTCCAGCAGTTCAATCCGAACCCTGGACACCATTACCAAGAAAATGATCATCAAGATCGCTCTGGACAGTAACCTGTGTAAGTTTGTAGCTAGCTCTGTGTACGTTTTCTGACCTCTCCGAACTGTAAGACGTTAGAACAGTCTGCTTAGAGTCGACCTGATCTCAAAGCATGCATGCCATTGGATGATTCTGCGTGCCGAGCCTCCATGCTGTTGTTCTTGGTTTTATTCGTTGAGAATCACGCGCGAGACGGCGTTTTGTTGTTGTCAAGTTGAGAGGAGGTTTCTTGCACTTCCTATGAACTCACTTTTTTTCACTGCAGTGTTCTTTGGCTAAGAATCAATACAATACAGTACTGCATCTAGTTGCATTCTAACTGCACAAAGTAAACCTTATTAATCTCTCTGACTTTTCACTTTCTGGTTTCGTTAGCATTTTCGGAACTTTATATCTTCTCTCTTTTTTTGTTTTTCTTACAAACTTTAAGTTCCATGGAACTTGAATAAACACAAAAATGTCAAATGAATCATCACAAGAAAAAAATGATCAATTAGAACTTCAGCTAAAACAGATCGAGGAAGCTGCAAAGCTAGCATTCGAGAATAACGACTATTTTGTTCAAATTTTAGATACTATCATTGCGATCAGTTTAGCACAGCCGATCAAAAACACCAAGTTGCAAACACAATGTCTCAAATTTATTTATAAATCTTTTGTCTCAAAAGATATTTCGTCTTTTGATTTGAGGTTGAATAATTCCATCAAATTGATTGATACTTTATCGAGGTTTATTATTAACGAAGAAACAGATATTGATGCTGAAAGTATTAGCTACACCCTAATTGAGCAATCAATTAGTATCTTTTCCGCAACTTTTGACTTGATGTTTCTTTATCTCATCAATAATCCAGTCATTGAAGTTTGGCAGAAGATTTCTAAATTAAAGGAATTCTTAATTGCTAAATTTTCTACAGCTTATCCCTTATTACCTTATAATAAAGACACAGATCTTTATAGATCCATTGGTTGTAAAATAGCTATGCTGAGGCTATTTGGTAGAATTATTAAAACCCAACTGCCTCCACCTCAAGTTCAAGCAATTGAGGATGAAGAGATCGATGATAATCTTGACATATCGATTGGTCTTGTCAATAAAGATCATCCATTTCTCTATACATCCACTTTAAATAACCAGAGTCACATGCTCATAGACCTAATATTTACTCTCCTGAGCAAGGATCTACTACTGCCTACATCACTTTTCTCCACCATAACCACGGTTTTGATGACTTTGTTCAAATTGAGGCCAAACTTTTTGTCCAATGTATTTATGAATTTCATACTTGCATATGAATCACAGTATAAAGTGGTTCCTCGGTTTGAAACAAACTTATTGAAGACGAGACTTAATAGAAGATTCAATGATAGAATTGATAAAGTTCTTATGTCTATGCTTCTCAACAGAGGGTTTCTTGAGAAGGACCCTCCTTTGAAAGCCAGGTTCAGTAACAAGTTATCTTACATGGTAGAAAACTCCAACAAACAGAAGAAGAGGGGGATAACATCAATTGAAAATGACCAAGTCGATGATGTAGAAAGTTTCAACAAGAAGAGGAAACTTGTTGATCAATCTGTTGATTTTTTTGATGAATCCACAATTGTTAAAACGGAAACATTCAAAAATCTTTACCAGCTGATTAGTCCACAAGATCCCTTATCAGATTTTGATATATCCTCCTTGCCCTCAGATCTACTCAATAGAATCATTATTACAGGAATTTCTAATGTTGATTCAGCAAAACTAGACAAAGCATTAAATCTTGTATCTTCGAGATACCAAAATCTTTATAAAAGATTTGAACAAAGGGAGAAGAAGGCCAAAGAAGCTGAAATCAAAGTCGAAGATAAAAAATCTGCCCCAGAAACTAACTTTGAATCTGACGGTGAAGACTATGATCCAACTACGATAAAACCTGAAGCTAAGGAGGAGCAAAAATCAGATGATGATTTTGATTTCGAAGTGGAAAGCAAAAACTTTGAATTGCCGCTACCAAAATTTGCTGACCCACATGAGAAGAAAGATCAATTAAAGCTTATAATAGATAACTTCATTGTGAATTCGGCAAAAACCAACACAGATAAAAAGTGGCTCAAAATATTATCAAGATTAGCTACTAGGGGAACAAAGCTAAATCCTGAAATATCTAACTATATCAGAGACTCATTATTCAAATACTTCAAACAAGATATAAAAGGTAGAATTGATGATGTTATTGGATGGTTAAATGAGGAGTATTATGATGAGTTTATTGTGAGTAAGAAAGGTGAATCCGACATGTTAGACTCTACATACTTTAAATACACAAGTTACGTTTTAGATTATCTAGTTCCATTTATTGAAGCAGCAGATAGAAATATTTTTATAAGATTACTCAGTGAGCTACCTTATTTGAATTTGGAACTTATATCAAAACTCAAATCGATCTGCATGGATCCAATAAGATTCAAAATGGGATTTCAGCCTTTATTATATTTGATCATGTTCAGGCCTCCAGTTTTCAACGACTGTATCAAATTCCTAATTGATCTTTATGAAGTTGCGATAGAGAAAAATAATGAACAATTGAAAACAGAATGTGAAAATTATCTAAAGAAGTATAAACCAGATGCTGTTCAAGTAGTTTAAAAGAATCATTTTTATAATACATTGTATACTAAAACATTTACGTTATAAAAGACCTTGCTTTGAGAGTTGATCGTAAACTTTTTTACTCATTGCATTTCCCTCCTCATCTTCGACCTGAATAGAATCATCCAAAAATTGTACTTCGTTCCTCAGTTTCGCCTTCATTTTGTTGAGTAAGCTCTTCACTTCTTCAATCTTACTTAAATCTTTGAAATCTTGAAAATCCCTTTCCACACCGAGATTTTTCAAACCGCTTATATGACTATCATCTCTGAAATGTTTAACAAATGTAGTCCTTCCCTTGAATTTTTGATTGCACACCTCACAGTAAAACTCATATTTTAAACCTTTAAGTTTATAAAGCCAAAACGGTATTGGTCTACCATCTAACCCTAGAGGAATGTTTAAAGGATTAGATAAATTTTCATCGTTATCATCATCGCTAGAATCTTCTTGAAAGGATTTCTCATTCTGCTTTTGTGCGATTAATCTCCAATCAGAACCATAAAACAGAAGTAGTGGTACAAATTCTGTCAGATAGTTAGCCTTTGTCTTTGTCTCATCTTGTTTTTCAAGTTCACGTTCACGAACAGTAAGCAGTTCCTCTCGCTCAATCTCCTGTATTGTTTTCTGTAAATGATCCTTCAAGTAATGATTGTCTTTTAACAACGTAGCTATTTTAGACTCAAATGTTATTACATTGGCAACTTTCTGAATATACTTTAGATGTTTCTTTCCCTTTATATGGGCTTCAAAAACGGTATCTTTTGCAAACTGCTTATTACATGTTAAGCAGAAATTCTCAGGGTGATCAAATGTTAAATCTGTGGAAGAGGTAAAGTCAAACGTATCATGCTTGAGTGGATTCGAACGTTCAAAAAAACCGACAAGATAATCATATAAACGTTTCAAGTAGTCTTTATACTCAAAAGCATCAATTTTCAAATTAGCATCTCGCTTGGTAATTTCAGAAAGATAGCTTCTATATTTTGGAATCGAATCAATAGAAAAAGATTTGAATCTGGGAAGTGAAAGCCAAATTGCAAAAGTTGGCTTCAAATCGAGCAGTGTACCATATTGTTCTGCAGGGGAGAATATTGATGAAAGTTTAAGATCACTTGAGAACAAACTTAGAACATTGAATTTGTCTGCCCTCATTAGTTTCTTTTGAAGTTTGCTTGTAGATTTTAGTCTATTCTCCATGGTATACGTTCTTTTGTTAATAGGATCCTCAAGCTGTTCAATTTTCCGCTTTAAATCAATGTAATTGTCATTAGCCGAGAATAACTCGTAAATATCATGATCATATGTTTCGAGTTCTTGATTTTCTGACAATCCCTTGGATATTTCACTCTCTAAAAGTGACAGAAATGACGTAAAATCATGTTTCTCAAATTTAGGATCACGAAACACTTTCAAATCACGTAAAATTGCATCATCATCTTGTAAAATCCCTACAAACTTACTTCTTTCATTGTAGTATTTGTCGATCAGCTTTTTCAATTCATGCTGTTGTAATTTAGTTGTAGCAT
Organism: Pichia sp. yHMH446; assembly: GCA_030555725.1. Lineage (NCBI taxonomy): Eukaryota > Fungi > Ascomycota > Pichiomycetes > Pichiales > Pichiaceae > Pichia > Pichia sp. yHMH446. Next base: position 20,542 of record JANIWQ010000033.1, read on the forward strand.
TTGATATCAATTTGTTTTCTATCAAAATATTATGATCCAACCTTGAATCATTTGGCTTGTATAGTTTTGAATTCAATTTTATTCGTTTCGTTATTGAATGTTCTAAGAGTTCTAAGTCTTCTAATAACCTTCTTTTCTCTTCTAGTGATGTATGCATTTTGTAGTGTGCTAACCTAAATTTGAAAAGGAATAAAGTGTTCGCATAACTTTAAACATATTTTTCAACAGCGATTAAGAAAGTCCAGTCTAACTTATTTCATCCTTATTGAGTTAAGATAAGCAAATCACAATAGGTATAGGAATTGATGGTTACTGCTGTTTTATTTGTTGATCAAGCAACACCTACCACAATTACCCAGTTTCATGATCAAGTGATGAACCAAAATCCGGAAACACTTCCTGCATGGGAGTTTGAACTCGGAATATTCTTAAATAACAAGAACACCAAACCATCTAATACCAACTTCAAACAAGTTCCCAATCGATATCTTTACACGCTGCAATTGTCATATTTGAATGAGGAAGAAGGAGGAAATCGAATGATCAGTATCATCAATAATAATAAAAGTGTTGTAACGTGTGTGCCTAACTCCACAAATATTTTGAATGCATTAGAGTCGTTTACAACAAAAGGTTTCTACTATTACAAAGAACAAGAGGATGATATTGGCGAGAGTAATGATAAAGATAACAGTAATGTCACAAATGAACAATCAAAAATCCTTCGTCAAGAGGATTCCAGAATGGTGAAACAGGAAGATGTAGAAATGACAGATATAGTACCACCGGCCACTTCACCGGCTGATAAAGTTGATGAAGATTTGATATTATCCAATTTTGAGTCTAATTCTTTGAAAGACATTAGAAGGCTTAAAAAATTGCTCAACCATATTCAAAATGGATGCTGTAATAACTTGAATACCAATACTAAAGAAAATTTAGAATATATGTTGGCAACAAAGCTCCAAAGTCTTTGGACATTGAAACAAACAATACGTGGTCAAGGTGGACTTGGATATGTCATAAATGTGAAGTTGGATGATGGCGTTGGTGAGAAAAAGACGGAAACTTTTAGACTTAGAACCAATAATTGCTTATTGCATGGGTCCTTCAAAGGATTTTTAATTGAAATTGAACATATTGATGAAGAAATGAATCGTTTGGAGGTCGATAGTGAAATTAAAAATTTAACAGAAACAGAAAGGAAGAACAGATTGATTATGAGGTTTAGTAGAAGTATTGGATTGATTCAATCCTTAATGATAAATTACGATTTTCCGAAAGGAAATTTGTGTTATAATGTTTTAAATGATTCAAAACTAGATCATCTTAGTGATCTTTGCCAACAGTATTGCGATGCATTACAGTTTTAATTCTACAAAATAAATATCTCGTAACTGATTCATTAAATAAGAATAAATTTATAACATTATCTATATATTAATCTTATACACATGTTCCCTATGCAACTTTTGTAGATACGACTGTCCGTTCCCTTTCAATTCTAATTCTCACTGCCAATCTACTATGATCATGACATATTTGTTTTTCTTCTGGAGTAAATAATTTAGAAAAATTGATACTGCTCGTACTACTTGATGCTTGAGAATCTGGGGTATCTGCATCAGATAGATATGGGTAATCACTTTTATTTGCTATATCATAATTTTCATCAGATAAAGCTTCTTTCATATTTAGCTTTGACCTTTCAAGTTTTAAATTTTTGTAGGTCTGAATATTTTTATCGTTGGCGTATTTATATAAACGTTCTCTCTTTTCTCTCTCCTTTGATTTTAATGAAGACTTATAGATCCTTTGTGTCTGTACATAGAATGCTAATTTCTCGACGTATGATTTTATTATAAAGGCTTTGTCATCTTTGTTAAAAGACAGTCCAGGATTTTTAAGCTTTTTGCTCATTATATTATCCAATATTTGTATTTTTATTCTATCATTAACTCTATGCTCACTGTAAATTCCAGATTTGTATACTAAAATATCAGTATATTCAGCATGAGAAGCATTTGGATCCAAAACTAGAAACTTGAAATTTGAATCGTTTAAGGTGGGTATCTCATCAAAATTGAATTTTCTTGGGTCTTCACTTAAGATCAGTAAAGATCTAAACTTATTTTTACTATAATCAATCAAGATTCTATATGGATCATTTATCAATTGCCTTTTAAATTGCTCAATATTATAAACTTCGTCGAGTCTTTCATTCATCAATATACTATTCTTTCTCAAGCCCCTATTGTTCTTTAACTGCTGGGTAGGTACAATATAATCAAAATCGTAGTCATTGATTTCTGGATTCTGCTTCAGAAAGGGTTTCAAATTAGCTATTTGGTATCGATGAAACACATAAGTTAATGATTTTATCTGAAGTACAACTGAGTCTTCATTTTCTCCCTGTAAATAATAAGGGATGTTCACGGATTTAAGAATTGGAGTATTGCTATTCTTCTCAGATGAAAGTAAAGAAAATGATGTCAATGGAGAAAGGAGATACCAAATTAGATCAAACATTTTCTATCGAAGTGTTTTTTAATACCAACTGCAGTCTTGTCAGCAACAGTTCTTCAGTGGTTTGAGGTACTCAACCAGTTTAAAACCTCTCAATCGAGAATCAGCTGGCTCAACAAAGCTACATACCAATGGGATCAGATCAGCTCAGATAGAAAATCGTTATACTGTGGAAAGTAAACAACGCAGCACCCATCGGCGCGACGGTGGAGGCTCAGCTGTCAAGCAGTGATGAGTTTCCGGTTTCATGGGCTAGTCATAGTGAAGGTAGTAGTAGATTGCTTGCAGTATAAACACCTTGGTCTACTCTTGAAAACAACTAGTGATTTATAAGCGTCATCAGTAGAAAGTTTTACTTACCAACTACACACATAGGAATGACATAATCTTTACAATTTTCTACAAGCATACTTCTGAGGTAACTTATCTCAATCACTGCTTTTTTCCATTACCGTACTCATCAAGTCTCTAGGGGTTTTTTCAAACCATAACAAATTGTAGCCTTTTAGATAAAATGTTTTGCAGTGGGAGTTTCGAAATAGCTCAGTAAGTGGTTCATAAAACAACAAAACCCTCTTACCTTTTATCCCGAAGCTTCTATTCTTCAGTTTCTTGATCATAAGACTGATACTAAGTATTTATCAATCCCGAACTTCATCTCGTGCCTATAGCTTTGTGATGCACTCAAAATTATGTACCATTATGCTGAAATGTTGTTTTTTAAACATTGTCCAATTTCAATAATCAACACACCGCCAAGAAGTTACATACTCAAAAGTCAGGCAGCCTAAGTATGCTTTGTTAACCGATTTCTTGATTATATTCCACTAACATCATCATTGTACAATAATGATTGAAATATTGTACATTGCAAGAATCTACTTTGAACAAAATGTAAAGATAGTTTACATTTGAAGGTTGTCTCTTCACACACCTACCGCTACGCCAAACTTCCTCCACCAATCACCTTGTCCAGCTAATAAACCATTTTCTTCAACAGTTATTACATTCATAGCAGTCATTGGTAACAAAAATTCTACATCATGTCCCCTCTTAATCAAGGACTGAACAAATTTTTCACTGAAAGGTTTCTCCAGAAAAACTGTCTCGGGAATCAATTGGTGATGAATTCGTGGATTTGCGACAATATTTGTTACATTCTTGTACTCAAAATACCGACGAACAATACCTTGTAGTATTGCATTTGTGATCCTTGATCCACCAGCGGCACCAATAACTAAATCGACATTACCATCTTTATCGACCACAATACTTTGCGCAGATGATGACAATGGTCGTTTATATGGTTCTATAAAATTGAAAATTGAAGGTTGCAAGAGAAATGAATTCTTAACATGATGTAAAGAAAAATCATCCATCTCATTATTCAGTATGATTCCAGTTTCAGGGTCGTGTACGCATGATCCAAATAATAAATTAACAGTTGTGGTTATGACTACCGAATTACCATTCCCATCAATGACACTGATCGATGATGTTCCATGTGGATCATTAGCTTCGTAAGCTGGGTTGTAATCCTCCCATGGATGGGTTTTATTCTCATCAATCTTGGACAAAACATCAGAAAGATAACTTTCACTAATGAATCGATTGTACCTTTCATTTCTTTCCTTAATTGCTGTTAGGTTGTTATTGTAGATTCCAATATCGCCTAAATACGATCTTGTAGATGCCATCCATTTCATAACTTCAATTAGTTTATGAGTTTCAACACTGTCTAGATCATCAATATCGTAATAACGGTTTTCATTTTGATCGTACAGTTTATTCAAAATGTTTAGACCTGAGAGGAGTGCCATACCACTCGAAGCTCCATTAGCAGTATAAACTGTCATATTCTCATTTGTGAAATTTTCAATCTTTAAAGCCTCTTCAACTACCACATCATACATTTCAAAGTCAGTAGCTTTGAGTACACCACCCCATTCCTGCACTTTCTTAGCGAGAGATTTAGCAATGAAACCTTCGGGATCGTAAAATGCAGGTGCACCATGTTCACCTATATACCTCAAAGTCTTTGCCAGAGCTTTCCGTTGAATTTTATCTCCTTTTTTCAACAACTTACCCTTATCATTCAATATGAACGACCAATCTTTCTTGAAATATCTGAACGCAGGACGTTGAACCTGCAATGCAAAATCTAATCTAATATCAACATACCATCCTTCATCGATTAAAGCTGCAACAGGTTCAATCAATTCGGCCCAACTCAAATTCTTTGATCCTTGCAATTGGTGCAACTTCCATAATCCCATTAATTCACCTGGAATCCCAACCGCCAAACCACCATATTGGGCCTTATATTCAATGCCATTGAACATATCAGCACTAGCTCCACCCGGTGCCATCTCTCTCGCATCAATACTGATAGCATCTTTTCCCATTAATTTTGCTGTAATGAATGCACCACCACCTATTCCACTTGAAAACATTGTATCAGTTGCACCGATGCAAAAACATGTTGTTATTGCTGCGTCAGCTGCATTACCTCCTTTCTTCAAAATTGCAGCTCCCATTTGTGAGCAATAATCGGAATCCGATACAACCATGCCCTTTTTCGAATATGCTGTGAGATTGGTTTCTGGTGTCCATGTCGCTGATCTTTCAAATGGAATATGCGCTGGTATATCTGGCACACGAGGAAATGGCGGTCTCCTATGTAAAGTCCAAAAAAGATAAAGAAAGACAACAAACGCCAATGCAGACAGGCTTATCTTGCCTAAAGGTCTCTTATTATCACGTATTAGGTGCATGGTTTCCTGTCAGCTACAAAGAAAGCTGTGTTCAAGGAAGATAAAAGAAAATCATAATTGATAAGGAGCGGAACAGAAATTCACTTCGGTTCGAGTGAGCACCATTAAAACGGAATTTGTCCGAGATTTTACCAATCATGTTCCGCACACAAACTCGAATTAGTAAGCCTTAATTGAGGATGCTGCTTTGTAGTACGTGAATCAATCTTCAGTGTTCCAACAATTGGTTAGCTCTTTATAAGTAACAGATATAGTAAAATACTGAATGAGTAAGAGGTTTGCGCACTTACTGCTCAGGATAGCAGGTATGAAAAATAGTAGAGGAACTAACTAAAGAAAAAAGGGTCAAGCGGTAATAGAAGGATCAGAAAAAAACTGGAAATAAGATCTATTGAGCTTCAGGAAATGAGGGTATTACCTAATTAGTATGAAATAAAATCTATTGACTTCTCTTGAATGCAGGTTATTTTTTCCGAATTGAAATAGACCCTATGAGGCATTATAATGTATTACTGACATGTTTGAACGGTTTTCTATATCGAAAAAGTGTTCAAATAGGTTATGAATGGATTATTGTGTCACATTTGAATGTGTTTTTTTCTCTCTCCCATGTACCTAGATTATACATACTTTTACTTACAGCTCAGGGAAACTGAGCGAAATAAAATATGAAGGAAACTAGTGAATAAATTGGATTCATTGTATTTTATTGGAAAAGCAGTGGACAGCGATTAATGAAATCACATTGATCAAATGGGTATCGGAACAGAAAATAATGGAGCTTAATGTAAATTAAAGCCGCTGTCAAGCATTGAAACAGTTGCTAGTATTGGCTGTATTGGAACGTGTAATTTTAAACGGAATTATTTGAAGAATTCAGCAAAAGCATTAGAGGTGATTGAACACTCTTTCGATGAAAGGAATATACAAATGATGATCCCTGTTGTCACTTAGGATTAGCAACATTCTGGTCAAGAATATATAAACGTAGTATTGCCCATTGTATAGAGTCAGTAAAGTAGGGGTGGGGAATTCTTGGTTTTAGGACAAGCCTAAAGCCAGAAATTCATGGCCCATCAACCGTCTTCTGGACCACGCACATACGACACTTGAATAGTCGGGATTTCTGGATTTCTGGATCTGTTCTCTACATAGCAGGAAAGACCCATCAATACAATAAACTAAAACTCCTTTACAAAAACTCGTTTAAAAACGTGTCTGAAAACTATGAAAGACTGACAGTGCACGTAATCGGGATGCGGCAAGATCTGAGGCGCAGTCCAGTCTTACGCTGTTTCTGTCCATTGATTGTTCTACGTGGCTGCCTCATCAAGATCTGATTCAAACCCTTCCGGGATTCTCCCCCAAGGCTTGGAAACTTGTTGCTATTGTTTGGTGTGAGTCAATGTGCAGTCGTAAAGCTGCCCTTAGAAAGTGGTCGGGACCCTTGGTGGGACAAATGTCCGCGTTTCGGGGTTTCCCTTAGTCTCGGGATGATTCTAAGAGTGCCGCCTGTTTCAACTATTGATACGATAGTCTCGGCGTTTGGGTGATTCTACTACGTCGGAGGCGGGCTGTGGCAGTATCTTGTGTATTGCACATAAAATGTGTAGTGTTTCTCCACTGTGGAAAGGGTAGCTGGTCAGCTAGAGAGACTCGAACTAATATCTACGCAGAATGCTAGGGATCCCATCTCGTAGCAACACTTCCCTTATAACAATTGTAAGTGAACTGGTGTGAGATTAGTGAGCAATTACGATCAGCTGAGACTGTTTATCTTGTTATTTGCCGTTGATGAGCTTCTTAACACTCCACAATTTGTTTTTATAACTTTGTGGTCCCTGCGGAAGCGGTTAATCTATATAAAGTTTCCCTAATCTTTCTACGGAGAGAGTTCTCTAGAAAAAAATCATTTTCTTTAGCATTCTTGATTTAGGTTTGTTATATTTTTGTTCACATCAAGCTAGCTAACACTCCCGAGCCTCATAACGAGATAGATCCAACCATATCGAAAGCGGTTTTTTTCGGTTCGACCACAATTGTGAACGATTTAGCATTTTACCAAAATGTGATTTGGGAGGTTAGTGTAGTGGTTAGCATACCACCCTTCCAAGGTGGTGACATGGGTTCGAATCCCGTACCTCTCAAAAGATCCCGAGTCACTTAAAATTATTTTTTTTGTTGCTTTTGCTTAATTATGAAAGCTAGTGAAAGATCTAGTTGGATAGTGTGGATAGTGGTTGTTAGATACAGGTGGTAGACAGGACGTAGAAAGTTCATGCAAATAACCGATGAGCACCTGCACAGTCGATCATTGTTCATTTTTTGGTTTAATGTCTCGATTTAATTTTAAATAATAAATAATTATAGATAAATCTAGATAATTCAAATAACAATAAAGAAAAGATAAGAAGAAAACAATTAGAGTAAGATATATGTGGAAAGCAAATTGAGAAGAAAAGAAAGGAAATGAAATTAAGAAAAAATTTTGATTATTTTTTCTCAGCTAATAAAGCTTTTAAAGCTTCAACTTGTTGTTTTAATAATTCATTTTCCTTCAATAAACCTTCACATTTATCCTCTAATTGAGCCATTCTTTGTAATTTTCTAGCTCTTGATCTTCTTGCAGCTTCAGTATTTTTAGCTCTCTTCAGTGAAGCAGGATCTTCACCCTTTGGTACAACAGGAGCTAAAGGTTGATTTCTTTGCTTCCTAGTATAAGGGGTACAACCCAAACTATCTTTAGTTGATTTTTTACCATCATCAAGACCAGCAGTAGAATAAGATCTTTTACAAGAAGATGAATTATTAGCTGAATCAGAAGAACTAAAAGTTTGAGTAATTTCTAAAGCAGGAATTGAAATGAAGTCAGCTGCAGCAGATTGTGATCTACCTTCTACTTCAATTGAATTGAAGATATCATCATTGAAAGGTAATTCTTCCTTTTTGATATCAATATCATCAACTGCAGTTGATTCATTAGAAGGTACTTGAGAGTCAACTTCTGGAACAAAACCAAAGATTTCCTTTAACTCTTCATCAATTGAATCTGAATTTGCATCAGAGATTAAAGGATCTGAAGGGTTAGAGAAAACAGAATCAATAACTAAAGAATCAATTGCTTCTTCAACAACCTTTTCTGGGATAGAATTGGTCAAATGGAAGTCAAGATTCTCTAATAATAATTCATTGTTTTCAAGCCTTGGAGCTTCGTGTAACATAAAATCATTGCTAATAGCAGATGATGCATTTGAAGATGCAAATAAATTTTGTTGGATTAACATAGACATTTCGGACAAGTTGATCTTATTAATGATTGGATAAGTAAATGATAATTTAAGTAATAACTTTTTTTTAGTAGTAATAGTGGTAGTAGTAGTAGTAGGAAAAAGGATAATAATAATAATAATAATAGTAGTAATATTAATGAATAAAAGGGTTAATTAAAGCCATGATTGGACTGTTTTTATGATAATTTTATTTAATTTCACGGAGACATTTTTGACTGATTTTTCGACTTAGAGATTTTGTAAGATAACAAACAGATTGGTTTTTTTTTAAAAAAATTAAATGATTTAATTTAGACTAATATTTTTTTAAAAAACGTAACGAGATAGTGGGGGTTCAAACAATTGACTGGGGGTTATTTAAGCAGACATTTTGGCTAATTTGTGTAATAATCGAGACCAAAATAAAGAGTAAATAAGATAATTGTTTGTAGAAGCAGGCGCTGTAAGGATCTGTTTGTTTGTTTGTTTGTTTGTTTGTTTGTTTGTTGTCTTGTGAAAAGTTGGGAAAGAAAAGGAAACAGAAGAGGAGAAAAAACGAAAGAAGACGGAAAAGAGACAGAAAATTAGTAATCTTGGAAGAAACGGCGAGTATGAGTCAGAGGGGGACAGAGAGATTTTTATAGATCCACATATGATAACCTCGCGACCGGTACCGGCCGTAACGGTGCCCTGCTATCGCGGCGGGCTGGCGAATCAGCGGCGCGGAACGAGCGAGGGCCAAGCGCGGGGGCAGGCGCGCCCGACGGGAGCGCGCACCGGGTAACTGCCGCATCGGGCAACTCTAGCGGCCGTGTTTGGCGTGCGGTGCGCGGGTGGGATAACGGCTCTGTGACGAGCCCCGCGGGCCACGACACGGGTGCTGTCGCAGCAAGGGGCAGGAGCAGCAACAGCGGGCGTGTCGTGGCGACGGCGTTGCTGGACAGGCTGGACAGGCTGAGCCACCGCCACTTTCCTTAGAGCGGAGGCAGTTTTTCTTTGATTGATTGCGAAAGTTTTTCAGACAGGTCCTGGCTGAATCTGAATCACCTAGCACCTCGGTTGCACGTACTACTGTTTGGCGTGAGAGACATTACTAGTATGGCTGGGGGATCCAAGAATGTGCAGAGCGGTGCTGCTAAGGGCAAAATGACTATATCTGTTTCCAAGAAAAGATCAAGACCAAGATCAAGACCAGAAACCGGATCCGCTTCCGGAACCTCTGACGATGGTGAGCAACAGAGCAAGGAGGTTGAAGATGTCGCTAGCTCCGACGAGCAAGTAGAATCTACTTCCGAAGAGGAAGTGGAAGACGAAGAAGAGGAAGAAGAGGGAGAAGAGGATGAGCTTGATTCTGATGATGATATACCCGTGCCACAGAAGAAGCAGAAAGTGTCGAAGAAGCAAGAGACAGAAAAGTTTGCCAATGCAATGAATGCATTATTAGATACACATTTGAAGGCATATGATCGTAAAGATCCAATTTTGGCGCGTTCAAAGAAGGAACTGAAGACTTTTGAGAACGACAAACTTGAAGAGAAGGCAAAGAAATTGTTACTTGCGGAGAAAAGGAAAAGATTGACAGCTAATAGAGTCAAAGATCTACTACCAACGGATGATAGTATTGCAAGACATGTTCTTGAAAAGGAGAAGAAATTAAAGAAAATTGCCCAAAAGGGTGTAATTAAACTATTCAATGCAATTTTAATGACTCAAACTCAAACTGAAAACGATATAAATAATGAATCAGGTCTTATCGGGAATACCAAAAAGAAAGAGCTAGTCAACGAAATTAGTAAGGAAAAGTTCTTGAGCTTGGTGCAACAAGCTGGTAAGTGAAGTGAAATACAAGATTTTACACCGTCTGTTTATATTTATATTTGTAATCATTTGTATCATAACGTTATTCTCTATCTACAGCTGTCTATAAAAGAAATGATGGCTTGGAATAATAATCAATATCTATATACAGGATCATCGATTTTTTGATAATCATAACTTGTTAATAACTTCACTCACCATTGCTCTACTAGCCTTCCATTCACTGTTGATCTTGTTCCAAGGAATCTTCGGGAATAATTTACGTTTGTCAGTAATATTTTCAGATTCCATCAATGCAATAACTTTAGCCCTAACTTCTTCTTCACTAGCAACAGGTAAAACTGTCAAATATTTAGCAATTATTTTGGCTTCTTCTAATTCTGCGTCTGCCATTTCTTTGAACCTTTCAGGTTGATCAGGTTTCAAATATTGAGCTGCAGTTTCCCTTCTCTGTTTAACCAATTTGTTAAGATGATCATAAATCTTGAACTCATCGACAACATTGCCATGATTCTCTATTTCAAGATTCTTCATTTCACTCATGATACTTCTTACAGTAGTTTTAACAACAGGTGGTTCCTTGTTTCTAATGGACAATTTCAAATCATTACGAAGTGAAACTAAGAAATTATCGTAAAGTTCACCAGCGGTAGAAGCTGTGCTGCTGCTGCTGCTGCTGCTGCTTGCAGAGGAATTGAATCTAACACCAAATTTGGAAAGTTGGGCAGTCAAACGAAACATCTTTTTTGGAAGCGGAAAAGAATGATGCAACAGCACTAGTCGAATTCTATCGCTTAGCTCTGTTTGTTTTGTCGTTGTCGGTCCTTGACGAGCGACAGCGAATACAGTCCAGTACAGTCCAGTCGCTTAATAAATATTGTGCCCATTAGGAAAACACGGAGGTCTTCGCTGCATAAGGATGGTCATTTTTTTCGATTTACGTCTGCAAATAAATCACCATACTTTGATAACACCACAAAATTATACCGGCTACACAACTAGCCAAGGCACACAGATAAACTGTGCCGCCATTGCATATCATATACCATATACCATATTATCCTTCATTGCTCCATATAAGGAAAATGCGTGATAGAAGGGCCCATATACCTGACGAAAATGCAAATGCAAATTTAAATGCAAAAATTAGTTCAAATGTAACCATCAACACCAGTTTAAATGACAATGCAAAACAGCGACAACAACAACAACAACAACAGCAGCAACAGCAAGAACAACAAAAACCACAGCATTCGGACCTGCGCTTTAGATATGGATACGATTTCCGCACAGATTATAGACTGAATAGCATTGAAGATATTGAATTTGATTATTCTCAGAATTCTACAGTACGAAAACGTGTTGAATATATTTATAAGTTGACATCAATTGATAATTTATTTGCCAAATTTTTATTATTTATTGGTTTTATTAGAATTAAAAAAGTACGATCAAAGCATAAGCATAAGGAGAAATTGAAGAAAAAGAGAGTTGGTAAATTAGATATTAAATCAAAGAGGATTAAAGAACAACAACATTTAGAGAAAATTGATCCAAATTCATTTCAATTCAAAATTTTATCACAAGATAAATCGAAATTGAAAATTATAACCAAAACGGAATTATCAAAACATATAATACCTTCATCAATTAAGATTAATAGGTTTAAACTGGAATCAAATAAAAATTGGATGCTAATTCATGGATTCGTTTTCGATACTTCATCTATTCTAGATTCTCATCCAGGTGGTGTTGAATGTTTATTAGATTGTATTGGAGTCGATGCAACTAGAGTCTTTGATGATGTTGGTCATTCCGATATTGCATGGGAAATGTTAGAAAATTCTTGTGTTGGCATTTTCGAAGATTATGTCGGTAATCTTAATGATCAATCGTTTGATGATCCCCAAAACGATAACTGTACATGTGGATGCAACAGTGATTATATTATAAAGGATAAAATAGTATGGTGTGATAATATTATTGAATATGTTTCCCTGATTACATTATCAATATTCAGTCTTTTATCCTTTATTTACGTGCAAAGGAAAAAATGGGAAGTTTAAATCTGATAGAGTAGAGTAGTAGTACGATACTTGTTCGATTAATTTATAAATTGTAGACAAAAAGAAGAAATAATTGTATAATGATGTTCATATCATAATCATAATCAGATGGGGGGAAGTCAAAGTGACTAACCAGATGTTGGCAAACCAACATAAACTTTGAATGAATCGTATAATAGCCATTGGAATCCAGTTAATGTACCAATCATAACAATTCTAACCGGTAATCCATTCCATAGACCAACAAATCCAATTTGTTTATAAATCCTAGCAACTGCTTGCCCAATAGATTCACCAGGTTTAGTATCGTTATTTATCTTACTAACAAGAACATCAGCTGGATGTGATGCAGTTGCACAAAAAATACCTGCAATATAACCACCCAAGAATGAAACCCCTGTTTGCTGAATTTTCGAATAATCTTCCTTCCTCTTTGGCAATGTCGCATAAATAGCTTCAACAATTTTCTCATAAGTTGTGAATTTCACCATCGTATAAGGAATCTGTCTAAACCATAATGGAACCAAACCCGAGTATAAATGCTTAGTCAATCCGACAACTTTGTTTGGTGGAATTGTAGTTTGATACTTGACTTTCATAGCCTCAAAGGGACACAAAAACAGATCAGCAATGAATTCTGCACTTGCACTAGACGCTAAATAAATGCCGACATTTTGTGCACCATATAGGTCAGAGTAAGTTTTCTTGAAATATTCGTACCCACCGTACTTGAAAGCACCTTGCAAACCATATCCGATGAAAGTTGGCGCAACACCAGTGAAAACCTTTGCAAAACCTTCTGTCCTAACAATCGTCCTGATACCTTGCCAATTGGATCTGTACAAGGACTGGTCTACTTGCAGCCTGCACTTGACCAAGTCCAATGGTAGCACCGATGAATGGGTCGGTGCACAGGCGAGGAACCCGCCGATGGCACACGTTCTGTAGAATTCCGGGCTGTAGAGCTCGATGGGTTTTGCTGGAGCACTCATGGTTGGCAGAGGAGAGCAGAGGAGAGCAAGAGAAGAGAACTGGAGAAGAGAAGTGGCAGCTGCATCGCAGAAGTAGTGTCCGGATCGAAGCTGCGGGAGTTCTCTGCGATCCGACGGGCTACTCCGAGCGACCCGAGCGAGTTTTGCAGCGCGTTTCGCAGCGAGCTGGGCACTCGTGTCCGGATTCGTATCCGTTATCCGTGCCATGCATGTCTTATCCGTATCCACACACTGTCGTGTCGATAAGCCAGCCGCCGTTGACACTTGCCTTGCACATGGTCTCCGCCTTCACAGTTGCAGCATCGGCTAGCGGGGTCCCGCTTTTGCGGCAAAACGAAAACGGGCCCTGCTTCCTCATATCTCTCGTCAACTGTCTATTTTTATCCCACAACAGGATCACATGTCAGGATAAGATCGATGCGTTCAAGGCATCGCTTATTCTCGACGATACGGGCAAAACGGTTAAAGAGGTGACCGCAGAGACTATCTACTCGTTCCTTTCGGACTGTCTGATCAATGAAGAGCTAGATGATGGTGTCAGAGTAGATGATATTTTGAGTACTCTACCGTTACTCGATTCTGGACTTTTAATCAATCCATCATTTGATGAGAACGTTGTCACAGATTTTGGATTGCATTCTGAAACGATAAATTATATTCTCAATTTTTTTGAAATCAAAGTGTACCACGGTTTTATTATGCCGGAAGATCTCATTCTACAGCTTTACGAAACAAAGATTAAGCCAACTTTCGATTCTTGTCAAGATTATTTGGTATCAAGTGTGTATAGACCTACAGAAGTTTCCCAGAAAATCAAAGAATTCCTCGATTCAAACCCTACGGAGTTAACACCGGAAGGTTGTGCACTGTTAACACTGACAATGGAGCAGAATGAAGTTGCAATATTCTTTAGAAATGATCACTATAATACCTGTATAATGCATGATTGGACAGTCTACCTTTTGGTTACAGATATAGGATATGTTAACCAGAAAGATATTACATGGACGCAATTGTCTGTAGATGATACAGGAGATTTCTTCAACGATCAATTTCAAGTCTCCCAAATTAATCATCAGAATAGGGTGAAATCAGATACTGAAATTCTTCAAGAAGATAATGATTTATTGATTGCTCAACAATTGCAACTGAAAGAAGATGAACGTTTATCAAGGAAACTTCAAAATCAAGGTAATAAACTATCGACTAAAAATGTTGCCCAAAAAAGTCAACCTGCTAATGTAAATGTAAATGTAAATTCAAACCCTCCTACTACCAAATCTACGTCATGCTGTTCTATTATGTAATAATTTTATAATGAAACTGTTCAAATCAAACTATCACCCCAATCATTTGAGGCTGTACTACCAACTCCAAAATCCCCCCATTCATCATCGTCATTATTGCTATTAGTATTATTTTTATTAGTCATTGATAACTTTGAGAAAGATGTCGTGGGAGCCATAGGTGCCATTAAATTCATCATTTCTGGCTTCTTAACACCTGGCTGCATTACATTCAACGTAGTATTTGCTTTAGACCAATCAATATTCGGGGTTCCAGAAGATACTTTTCTCGTTGTAACAGGGTTGTTGCTCAAAGAATTATTCATTGTTTTGGAAATTGGTTGCACCACGCTAAAGGAATTTGCCGGTAAATTAGTCGATGTGTTTGTTGAGTTACTTGTAGATCTTAGATTTGCATCCAATTTATTAAAACTAAAATCATTATCCTTGGAATTATCATTGTTCATAGCTGATATTATCGATTTGGTTTTCAACTGTTAATCTATTATTGGTGTACTACCACGAGCTGGACTCGTCGAAAGAATTCTGTTATCCAAATCATTTTTAAGGAAAGTTTCAATTGATCTCCAGGAATTGTATACTATGTTAAGATCTTGTTTATTAGAAACATATTTGGCAATTTTCCAAATATTGAAACCCAAATCCATTACAATATCATAAAGTTCAGATTCATTCCCATTGATATTGAAAGTTTTATTCGATGATTTAGATAATCGATTGAAAATCATATTATATAGTGTGATTATATTTGTCGTGAATTTAGAATTGGCGAAAATCGCTGATGATGTTTTATAAATTAATGGTAGTATTTTCTCAACAATGATAAACTCATCAATATTTTTGGTGTCAAGTTGTGATACTAATATAATGAAAGTATTTATAGTTAACGTTTTGATCTTTAATGAAGTTGTAGTCGAATATAAGGTGCATAATTCAGGTAAGATATTGGATGTAATTGTTGTATAAGATTGTGCTTCTAATATGGTTTTGATATTTAATAATGTTAACTCTTGAACAATCATTGAATTTTTCTCATTAATACATTTCAAAAATAAATCAAGTGAAAATTTTTGAAATGTATCACCTGAAGACTTCAAACCATCAGCAATTATGGGGAGATTTTTCATTAAAAGAATTTTGAAACTATCAAATGGTGTTTTCTTAATAACAGTTGAAATAAAGGGGAAAATCTTATCTGTAAATGTTAATTGAGATAAAGATCGAGAAAGTAAAATTAAATTATCTGCAATTTCAACTATAAGTTCTTCCTCTTCTGAAGTTGGTTGAGAATTTTTCTTAAAATGATTCATATCAATTGAAGTAATAAGTATTGGTATAAATTTATTCAAAAGTAATGGTTTAGGAAACTTTTCGATTTGCAATTTTAAAGTTTTCAAGAAATTGATCCTTTCAATTGTAGAGAAAGAGTTGTAATCGTCTAATATGTTTAAAATTTTAATCAATTCATTATTGAAAATTTCGGATTCAATTAAATCATTTATCGTATAATTTTTCTTCAATTGAATTACATCTGTATTTGATTCTTGACTGTTCTTTAAAACATCTAGGAAAGTATTATAGAATGTATCAGGTATGTTTTGGAAAGTTGCATGTTTTACTCCAGTTGCTATGTTTTTCAACATATGATTCAATTTCAATATTTGTCTTTCATAATCTGATATACCAGTTGTAGAAGGACAATTAAGTAAATATCCACCATCATTGAATAGGTAATATATTAAACAACATATTGAAAATAAGTCATCAATATAATCAACTTTATGATTAATCAATAAATTCGGACATGTAAATCTATAATCTATACTTAGAAATTGTGGCATCCTTGAACTTAGTGGATCAATATATTTCTCAACAACACCATTAGTTATTGTTTCTAAAAATGTCAATCCTGATATTTTCCAATCATAATTTTCAGTTATTAATATACTTGAAGGCTTAAGATTCAAATGTACGCTCTTAACTGATTCATGTAAAAATTTGATTCCATTACAAATTTGCAATAAACCTTTCATAATCATAATTTCATCTAATTCAGATTTATTTATGTTATTCAAGTCATTGATAACATTTTCAGTAACAAATAAGATTCTATTTTTATGATCTTCCAATGGTTCAATCACTGTCAAAAAATTTGGGTGTTTAAATTTTGTTTGATTTCCAATAAATGATTTAATATTCTCCATAATATCATTCATAACTAAATTTTTGTTATTTTTGTTGATTACACCATCATTGATCAATTTTGTCTCACATTCTTTCTTTTGAAATTGCCATACAGAATACTGCTTCTTTGTAGTTTTATGCTTTGCAGGATATACCGCCCAACAATTGTTGTTGACAAACAACGGATAAGAGCTAATAGAGTAGTTACCTTCTATACCAGATGTTTTGAAGACTTTAAACATTTTTTAGCACTGATTTTGGAGTGATGAAAGATTGCGGATTATAACAATCGAGATAATAAATACATCGTCATCAATAGGTGCTCGAAATTTGATACATTAAGCAGCTGTTAGGCGCTCCTGATCTTTGCACGAAAAACTGGTTTCTCACTCTGTAAACTGGAGTAATTAAAGTGGGTATTCAGTTATTGAAAGAAAAGTTCTACAAAAGTCTAGTATATATATATACAAGTTTATCTCATCTCAACTTCTCTTCTCTTTGCTTTCAACGGCCATACATTCAGTTAGTATCCTTGCCTGTTTTGCAATTTCTTCTAATTTAGACAAAACGACACCATTTCCATCGGAAAATCCATAAATACTGTAAGTTAAACCAGTTTCTTTACAAAATTGAATGACATGAGATTGAGCAGCCCTGAAATTATGTCTCGGTAATCTAGGGAAAAGATGATGTATAGCTTGATATTGTAAACCACCATGAAAAAAATCAAACCATTCTGGGCAAGATACGTCCATTGTAGTTCTCAATTGTCGAGATACAAAAGTTTCACTTACCCCAAGATCCGATGTTGACATTGCAAAATGTGATAATGTAATCTGCACATGAACTATCATTGTCGTAATATGAGATACCATTATATATTGAAATTTATCCCATTTTGTCGGTAAGTTGCCAATTAAGAGATAGAAGAACCAATAGGTGAAAAATGTAAGCCCTAAAAGTTCAAAATATCTAAACCATGCAGCTTTACCCCTTTTAGGACCTTGTCCTTTCAATAGATATTCCCAAGATAATCTATATAAGTTGAAACGTCCAAAGCATAGAATCGGGTAATACATGTAATGCTGAATTGGAATTAACAATTGGGCAAATTTATCAAACCATAGGAATTTTTCATAGTATGTGGAATAAACGTTGCCAAACAATCTTGATGAAACGCAAAAGAATGGTAAATGCTGAATATCTGGATCATGAATGGGGTCATTAGTAATTAAATGGTGAACATTATGATTTCTTTTCCACCATCCTAAGGATAACCCACCAATAAAGTCAGCAATTATAATACCAATTATATTATCTAGTTGGTAATTATGAGTAATTGCGATATGACCTGAATCATGAGCAATGAAAACTAATTGTTGCCAAAAGAATCCCAAAAAGACAGCACTGCAAAAATAATGCTGAGTTTTATAAAATATTGCAGAAAATAAACCAAGTGTTAAATTGATGCAAAATTGCTTAAAATATTCAAAGTATGGACAATCGTAGAGATTCTCATCTATAATTTTCTGATGAAGTTCATTATATTTCTCTGACAACCACCGCTGCGTTTTATAATCCAAAGGTGGTATATTCTCTAAATCTTCTTTCACCAATTTATTATCATAGGAGTCTATGACAGTTCGTGGATCTCTGATTGGATCATTGGTTGCGCTAGGATAATATTCTTCCATACCTTCCAACAATATGACATTCTGTGGTATTTTAGGTACAATTTTAGCATCAACCTGTCCACATAATTTATCACCCAATTTCCCATCAAGTTTCCTATAAACTCCACCTTGGATCGGAGGTAGCATATTTTCCCATTCACCGTCAATGACTCCAATACTATATTTCTTGAACAAATTTATCGTCTCTTCACTATGATAGGAGTTCATTTCATCTGTTGCATCTCTTCCGATCATGTGGTAGATAGCCTTGTCACCACCAGGATGATATTTGATCCAGTTGTCCAATTTCAGGACATACTTTTGGTAAATGACGATTGCTTTACCTTGAGCAATTTGGTCTTCAACTTCTCTTGCAGTCAGTATTCTGTCTTTCGAAGATGCAGCGGGCATGTTAGATCCTATAGATCAAAGCCGGAGCGGTCCAGTTAATGATAACGGAAGAAGTGCCTTGTGCAAGATGTGTCAGAGGATTGCTGATTCGGATCTGATGATTTTTGATCGTATAGCACGCGTATAACAGACACACCTTTCGGTTCCTCGTCGCGGCTTGGCTCAGGGAAGATGCAGTGCACTGAGTTCGCTCAGAATATGTTGCCTTTCCGTTTTCCCAGATTCCGAGCAGCGGGACCTCACAGCAAAGATACCAACCTCGACAATGGCTGTCACCAAAAGGTACCCAAAGGGAAAACAGAGATATTTTACTAACGATCTCAAGTCTCTGCTCTACGCATTTGGAGACTCTTCTACGCCCAACATCGAGACCATCCACGCCTTGGAGGACGCGCTAACCAGCTATTTGATCGATGTGATTTTGGAGGCAAACAAGGTTCGGAAACTACAAAAAAGAAACAAGTTCGTCGAAAGCGACTACCGCTTTGCGTTGAGGAGAGATCCTGTGAAGTTGGCACGGTTCCATGACTTGACGACCGCAAATACAGTGCTCACGAACGCGCAGAAGTTGTTCGACGTGAACGATGCTGGAAAGCCCAAGGATGGCGGAAAGGAGAAAAAAGCGTCCAAGAAATCCAAGGGCAGCCAAGTGAGCTAGGACCGCAGCAAAGGAAGGGTTGTGAACACGCCCTACGAGACCTCTGGTCAACCTCTGGTCGACCTCTAGTCCAAGCGGTCTCAGCCACGCTGTAGAGGCGCTGTATCCCAGCCCGCTGTGGACTCGAGTGGACTCGACGGGATATGTGTACTGTACTTGTGTAGCCTGCACTCCTGCTCTGCACTGCACTGCACTGGCAAACTGGCAAACTGGCAAACTCTGGAGGCTCGGCACGCCCTGCGTTTTCGAGCGTGTTTGTTTGTGCTCGTTCGCGACGCTGCAGGCAGGACTTGGCGAACGCCTTCTCTGCAAAAGCTTTTGACGTCTCCAGACTAAACCGCAACGTTCCCGTTGACACACCCGCCAGCACCACGCACACCAACGCAGGCGATCTGTCTAGCTATGAGCGCTTCAGTACCACAAGAGACACGTCCGTCGGCCACCAGTGTCACAGGCACCGAGACTGGAGGCAAACCCAGGAAGCAGAAGTCCTACTCCGGATGCTACACTTGCCGAAGAAGAAAGATTGCCTGTGATCTGGGGAAACCCACCTGTCAGAAGTGCCAGAAATCAGGGTTCAAATGTGAAGGTTACGACGTTAAATTGCGGTGGTCACACCCAGTAGAGTTTGATAAGTACGGCTGCCAGCTCCCTTCCAAACCCATTCAAGAGACCGAATACTGTCAGCGAAGATCAATTGCCAATGTGTTCTACGACCAAGATTCTGCATACAAATACTATGAGGATATGGATCTCGATTTGGCAAAGTTGCACAATAGTCGTATCCTCTCTTTGGACGAACCGACGCAGATAATGGGACATTTTGGAGTTTTCAGAGGTGAAAAGCTACTCCCGAAGAAGAGGAATAGAAAGCTAGCTAATTCCAAGCGGGTTAAGAGACAGCGCATGCAGGAGCAAGAAGATGCCCAGCACCAAATAAATAAGTTTCACAATCCGCAAGACGCTTCTTTACAGCAATATCAAAACAACACAGTTTATCACAATGGATCTAATATACGTACTCAAAACTTTCTATATCCTCAGCATGTTTCGAATAGTCTGATTACAACTTCAAATTCCAGTGCCGGATATCCCAACACTGCAAAATCAATACCACCAATTGGAAATGAATGGCTAAGTACGGAATTACTTGATGCCGCATTATTGACTGCTTCTGCATTGAATGGTGATACACATTTTTTCGATATGTTTGATCTTGATCATCATTCTCAGAGTGCTCAACAGAGTTCATTCAACTTGAACAACAACAATTCCTCGCTTCATGGAACATCTAAGATTAATGGTGAATTCAAACCTACGAAAAGGAGACCTTCCTCAATTGCTAATAGTAAAAAAGCTATGGGCTCTCCAAGAACAACTAAAAATCAAGAACTGTTTTCTGAAACTGTTCCTGATCAAATGTTGCATCTTCTTTTTCAAGGTAGAAATATTTCTACCGACGCCTTCACTAACTCGCAACCCCCAGCACAACCACATGCACAGAGACAAACACAGCTTTCCGGTTCTCAGAATTATACCCAGGAACAGTCCTATCCCAACTTTAGAAATCAACTAGATCCTGTTGATAATTCTGTACGAAAAACCGAATCAGTGCCACAAATATCACCACTTGATGCGTCTACAATGACAAATGTGAAGCTGAATCATATTGCGAGTGAAGAAATTGCTTCAGTTGCTTCAGTTGCTTCCAATCAATCTGCACCTTCTGTTCAATCAATTGAAGATGATCCAGTCATGACTCAATCATCGAATTTTGAAACTAACTCAACCGGGATCGTACCAACTACAAATCAAAATAATAAATTCAGAGAAACCGATAAACCAATAGTTGACAGTCAAATCCATATTCATGCTTCTGATAAAATTAAAATGCCTAAACATATCATGGAAATATTAGAAACAACTCCTCTCCCCAAATCTATAGCTATTGATAAATTTGGAATTCCAACAAGTTCGCTCAATGTTCATCCAATGGCAAGATATCTACTCAATTATTATATAGAAGATGTTGCAGATATGATGACTGTGATTCCATTGGCGAAAAATCCTTGGAAATTCATTTATTTCCCAAGAGCTTTAATGGCAATAGGTGAATTGGCATCTCTCGGTAAAACTTCAAATGCTAGAAATGGTTTGTTAAATGCTTTATTAGCTGTAAGTGCTTTCAATTTACAGAGTAAATTTGTTAGAGGTAGTGATGAGATGAAATATTATGTTGATCTCGGTATTCAACTTAGAAGGCAAGCTAATGAATTTGTTGAAAAATGTATGGAAGAAGATATTTTAAATCAAAAATATAAAGATGTTCTTACTGCAGTTTTATCAATGGTAACTATTGATGTGGTTTGGGGTACAATGAGTTCTTGTAAAATTCATTTGGATCATTGTGAAAGAATTATTGAAAAGAAAATGCAACATAAAAAGAAATTATCTTCAAAAGCAATGATTTTGCATAGAATTTTCAGTTCATTAAAATTAATTCAAGATTCAACAAGTTTTGAAAATATTCAACAATCTGAAATTTTTTTAAATGAAAATAATTATAAAAATTTCTTAACAGGTTCCAAACCAACTTTAGAACAACTTGAACAATTGAATAATGATGATTTTAGAGATATTTTAAAAGGTTCAAGATCTCATAAAATTGCAAAAGTATCTTCTGGTGTCTCCAAATTTTCTTTAATTAAGGGAGATGAAAGGTCAAAATCTCCTATATTGGAAGATGCTCCAACTCCTAATTCCTTGACAACTTCACGAACTACTTCTAATAATAATTTCACTCAATCTAATATAAATAAGAAAGGTAAATATAATGAGAAAATAACTGATAATGGTAAAGTTAGAATTGAATTTATAGTTAATAATGATAGTGAAGAAGATGATAGTTCCGATAAACAAGATAAAAAATTGGATAATAATAATAATATAATCAATAATGCCGATATACCTGCATTTGTTGATATCACAAAGCAAAGTTTCCAACCTTCTAAAAATAAATTGGATGATAAAGTGGTTTCATCGGATGCAATTTATGGTTTACCAAATTCACTGATTTTACTTTTCGGTGAAATTGTACCTTTAACAAGATTCAAAAGGTATCATGAAGATCATGAGATTCCATTACCTGCCTTTTTCGATGAATTAGCTGAACAATTAGAATATAAACTTTTAACTTGGAAATTAGAATGGACTTTAATGGTTGAAGATGATACAAATCTTTCAACTAATATAAATTTAGAATATGAAGAGAAGAAATTCATTTCACCAAGGCATGAAGGAATTTATCATCATGTTATGTCATTCTATCATGCATTAGTTATTTATTTTTATCGTTTTATTGAAAATATCAATCCAATGTATTTATTGAAACGTATAGAACAAGTCCTTTATCATTTGAACAAAATTCAAGAGATTCTTGAGAAACATAAAGATACATCATATATTATACCATTGTTTTGGCAAGGTTTTATTGCTGGATCTGAAGCAATGACATTATATTTACAGAATGGTTTTAATAAATGGGGTCAAGATATAGCTCAAACAGGTATTGGAACTTATTGGAATGCAAGACAAATAATGTTAGAAATTTGGAGGAGGAAAAATTATAATGTTAAAAATAATAGTTGGCCCGATGTTTTACGTGATTGGAAAACTAATGTTATGTTAACTTGAAGTAAGAAAAGTTGGTTGCCATAATAATTTTAAGAAAGCTAAGACTTTGAATAGGTTAGTTTTTTTGTTTTTTAATAGAATTTGTGGAACTGGAATCATACCCATCAGTGGAGTATTAGTTGTAATTATAAGATAATCAACAATATTTTGTTTTACACAAAACTAGATGTAACGATTTTACCACAACAATTAAGTTGGTCGGTGAAATTAAGCTCAGCTTATAGTGGGTAATCGTTTTATAGTGTAGACTAGTAAAACAATTGAAGCACGGTTACAATGAGCTCAGATGTACGATAAGATAAGAGAATTTTGAGAATATAAACTGATAGTTAGAAAACTTTGATTTATAATTGGTCATCGAATTTACCAAATTCAGGTTTCCAATACTTACGAAGGACAGGTTTATAAGCATTACCTAATTTTGAAATTTTCTCGACATCAATTGAATCTAATTGGAAATCGAAAATACCTTTAAATTCTTCGAATCTTTCAATTTTGGAAGTTGTTGTAATTGGGACAATATTATTTTGAATAACCCAACGTAGTAAGATTTGAGTTTTAGTTTTAGAATATTTTCCAGTTAATTCAGTTAGAAAATTATCAAAATTCAAACCTGGACCTTTACTCAAATCAGCACTCGTTAATGGAACTAATGGAGAATAAGCTTCAATCAAAATATTATTAGATTGACAAAATTGAACAATATCTGGTGTTTGATTTTGTAAGAAAGCATTATATTCAATTTGATTAACTTGAGGATCAGTTTCCGTTGTACCAAGAATTTCTTTGATATCATCAACTGTAAAATTAGAGACACCAATTTTTTTAACCAAACCTTCATCTAAAGCTTGTTGCATAAATTTCCAAGCTCCTTTCAAATCAAAACCATGAGATTCCGTTTTAATAAATGGAGAATGTAATAAATATAAATCGATATAAGGAGTTTCAATTTCTTGACATAATTTTTTGACTCTATCATAAGGATTCTCGTAATTTGAACGGAAAGTATAACTTGAATCACCAGAGAAATATTTGTCAGTTATAAAAATATCTTCACGTTTAATACCAGAAGATTTAAGATTTGATAAAACTTGTTTCAATTCAGTATCATTACCGTAACATTCTGCAGAATCTAAATGTATGAAACCTTCCTTGATTGCAGTTTCAAAAATTTTAACTAATTGTGGATTAGGTGGAGCAGATTTATCACTTTTGAAATAGTAAGTGCCTGATCCAATACCTAACAATGGGACACCTGATTCAGTTTTTGGTAATTTGAAGCTCATTTTTGATTGCAATTGATTGTGAACGATTGATGGTAAACAATAAATTGGGAGAGGAAATGGGTATTAGGTGTAAAGTTAGAGCTTTAAATAGGGTGGCAAAGGGGGCCTGTGGCGTATGAAAGAAATCTCACAGTTGTGGCGCTGGCGGCTCGGCTCAGCACCTGCTCGGCTCAGCGGTGGAAAGTGTCTCCGGAAAGGCTGAGCCCCCGCGAGAGAAGCTGAGCCGAGCCGAGCCCCCTTCCTCCCCCCGCTAGGGGTGCTGAGCCCCCACTGGGGAGTGAATAAATATGATGCTGAGCCCCCTTCCGCTTCCGCTTCCCTCTGGATGCTGAGCCCACCCCACCCACCTGCTCTCTGCACAGCAACGTACAACGACGGCACAACAACGGCACAACAACGGTGCAACAGCAACCAACACGTCTGTCTGCGCCCCGGTGGGTCCACTCGTCCTGGCGGTGCGGCACGGGCTCCGGCCAGCGCTGACCAGACCAGCAGCAGCAACCACGGCTTGCTATTGCTCTTGCTCTTGCTATTGCTATTGCTCTGGCGTGCCACCGCAAACGGCGTTGTGCTGCCCGGCTGTGGGGCCACCCCTGGGCGGAACCGGGGAAGCTGCGCTCGCGATGCGCTGGCAACTTCCGCTCGCCTCGCCTCTTAAGCGCGTCACCGCCACCCTGATCCGGACTCTTGTCAACTTTTCATCTGATCTGAAGGGCTTACACTTATTCTTATCGCAGCCGAACTTATTGCATTCAACGTCAACTTATGAGGACGACAACGTTACTTCATTACTATTTTACTCTCCTGATCACTCTACTGGTAGGATCTGTGTGTGCAACAGATTCTCGGAAATTCGATTTCATACCTTTAGAGGAAGACCTTATAATTAAATATGAGAAGAAACCACCAACTCCAGTCGATTTCCATAATTTCCATCAATTCAATAGAACTCCTTTCCAAAATAATGATACCTATAACATTTTCTTAAATACTAATATAGATGAATCAACTACTGTTACTTTCCAAGATATAAATAATCTAAATGATAAAATTAGACCAATAATTAAAGATTTAGTTAAAGAGAATTTTTTCAGAATTTTCAGATTAAATTTATTCAAAGAATGTCCATTTTGGGAGAATAGTGGATTTTGTATGCATAGAAGTTGCGCTGTTGATACAATCGAAAATTGGAGTGATTTACCTGAAATTTGGCAACCTGAAGAATTAGGTAAATTACAAGAATCTTTATTAGTTAAAGATTTAAATGCTCAAGCTTTAATAAATGATGATAATGAATATTGTGATTTAGATGGTTTCTTACATGATACAGTTTACGTTGATTTAGTTGCTAATCCTGAAAGATTTACAGGTTATGGTGGTGATCAAAGTTGGCAAATTTGGAAGAGTATTTATAATGAAAATTGCTTTAATTTAGGTCATGATCAATGTATTGAGAAAAATTTCTTCTATAAAATTGTTAGTGGTATGCATGCATCAATTTCAACTCATTTATCAAATGAATATTTAGATACAATTTTAATGGATTATAAACCAAATTTACAACAATTTATGATTAGAGTTGGTGATCATCCTGATAGAATCGCTAATTTATATTTAAATTATATTGTTGTTTTAAAATCTTTAATTAAACTTGAAACTAAAGGTGTTTTCCAAAATTTAACTTTTGATAATGATCTGAATTTTATTTCAAAGGAAAATCAATTGAAAAATATTTTCAAAAAATTATTAGATCCTGCTTTAGAATTTAGTTCTGATCATTGTTGTGGTTGTATGTTTGATGAAGATATTTTATTTAAAGAAGATGATTCTTTACAAGTTAAAGAAGAAATTAAACAAAATTTTAAAAATATAACTAGATTGATGGATTGTGTTCATTGTGATAGATGTAGATTATGGGGGAAACTTCAAACAACTGGTTATGGTACTGCTTTAAAAGTTTTATTTGAATTACATAATGATAATTCAACTAATGTTGAATTATCAAATATCGAATTAATTGCTTTAGTTAATACTTTTGATAGATTATCTAAAAGTATTGAATCTTTGAATAATTTTAAGAAAATGTATGATCAAGCTATCTTAAATGAAGAAAATTCTGTTGATTGCTTTTCAATTGATAATTCTAAAAATTCTAATTATTTTTCAATTGAAAATTCTAAAAATTGTGATGATTGTTCAAAAGATTTGAAAGATTGTGATGATTGTTCAAAAGATTTGAAAAATTGTGATGATTGTTCAAAAGATTTGAAAGATTGTGATGATTGTTCAAAAAATTTGAAAGATTGTGATTGCTCTTGTTCAAACAATTCAAAAGATTGTGATTGTTCTTGTTCAAACAATTCAAAAGATTGTACTTGTTCCTCTTGTTCAAACGATTCAAAAAATTGTGATTGTTCCTCTTGTGCAGGCAATTCAAAAAACTGTGATTGTTCTTGTTCAGACGATTCAAAAGATTGTGATTGTTCTTCTTGTTCAGAGAATTCAAAAAATTGTGATAATTGTTCAAAAGGTTCAGAAAACTGTGATTGTGCTTGTTCAAACGATTCAAAAAATTGTGATTGTTCTTCTTGCTCAGAGAATTCAAGAAATTGCGATTGTGATTGTTCGAAAGATTCAAAAGATTGTGAATGTTCATGTTCAAGCGATTCAAAAAACTGTAATTGTTCCTCTTGTGCAGGCATTTCAAAAAACTGTGACTGTTCTTCAAACAATTCAAAAAACTGTGACTGTTCTTCAAACAATTCAAAAAACTGTGACTGTTCTTCAAACAATTCAAAAAATTGTGATTGTTCTTGTTCAGATAGTTCAAAAGATTGTGATTGTTCCTCTTGTTCAGATAGTTCAAAAAACTGTGATTGTTCTTGTTCGAAAGATTCAAAAGATTGTGAATGTTCCTCTTGTGCAGACAATTGTGATTGTTGTTGTTCAGAGAATTCAAAAAATTGTGATTGTTCCTCTTGTTCATACAATTCAAAAAACTGTGATTGTTCCTCTTGTTCAGACAATTCAAAAAACTGTGATTGTTCTTGTTCAGACGATTCAAAGGATTGTGATTGTTCTTCTTGTTCAGAAAATTCACAAAACTGTGATTGTTCTTGTTCAAAAGATTCAAAGAATTGTGATTGTTGTTCTTGTTCAGACAACTCTAAAAACTGTGGTAATCACTGCTCTCCAAAAAATTCAGAAAATTCTAAAGTCAAATTACCTGATATGTTTAAAAAGGAGAAAGAACTATATGAAGATGTTATTTTTCCTTCGTTAAAATTAAGCAATTCTGATAATTCTTTAAAATCAATCTTCCTAGAAGAATTGAATAATGTTTTCAATGCTTTAAAATGGCTGTTAAAATCTTATACGATCTTCCCTAAAGTTATTTACAATTGGTGTTTGATTCGTATAGTTTATTATTGGAATATTTTTGTTGGTCACGTTGATGAAGATTTCAATTTCGATAGATTGTACACTATTAATCTTTAGTTGCTTTTATATAAAAAATGAAAAGTTATGTATCATATAAAAAAAATGAAGTATAACAATGTACTGAGCGTATGTAAGACTAATTCTATTATGTTAGTATTGTACACCCCGTTTACGCATATTATATTTCGCTCTCCAGGTTAATGGTCCAAGGGTTTTATCAATAAATATATTTCTCATTCTAACAACCCATGTGACCTACTTTTTATGTTTTGTGATTTGAGACCCCAATATACTTGCAGGTGTTTTCAACTGCTGGTTCTTTGTAAATTTTGTTAATAAATTGAATTCAGTATCAATTTTTTTATTCAAACCAGCCTTTCTTTTGAAAAAGGGTATATTAAAGACGTTTCAGCAAATTTTATTACAAACTGATGCTGCGCTTCTAAAAATTGCTATCCAACAGAAAATGTTCCCCATCGCGCCACAAACACCTCTGCGAAGTGTTTGCTACTCCAGTTAAATTGTAATGACCGTTAAATATCTAGTACTAGCCGTCCCAAACAGCTCATCTGTAGACTTACTAATAGCTTCTGGCATTTGAAAACCACACGTTTTGCAACCCCTCTAGTTGTTGAATCTGTAAATTCAAAGATGTAACTTGCACTGCTTTGAAGATTTTTGATAACTTGATTATTTTTATATCAACACTAATTTAACGAGACTTTTTTTTAGAGATCAATAAAACCATTTGTTATATTTTTAAGAGGCAAAATTCAAGAAGAAATGAAAGCATCAACAATTTTTACCACGATATGTATAAAAGCAAAAACCATAAAACCCTTTGATATGTAACAAATACCTCTTACTCAACAAAAAAATACCTTTGGATGAGGAATAGGAATCATCTCAATAAGTCTGGTTAGCCTTTTCTCTGGTGTGTCAATTGTAAAGCAGATTTTTTAAAGTTCAAAAAACATTGGCTTTTCCCAAACTAGAACCTGTTGGTTTTAGTCCTACTTTCAACATCAAGACTGTAGTTTTGAAAAGTTTTTTAAAAGATGAAAGAGTGAATTAGAATTTTAGTAGCCCCAGTTACCAAGAGTTTTGATCCACATCCATCTGGTGCTAGATGAAGAAAGTTAGAACAGACCAGTCACCTTTGAAAAACACTTTTACGTGGAAAACTCATAAAAAGATTTTTGGCACTTTTTTTGGAAAAAGCTTTGATCTCATGTTTTTAAAATTATTTTAAGCTACTATTATTTAGAAAAGCAATTAGGAAAGAGACATTGTATGTCAGGTGAGTTTGTAATTTTGTAAACCAATTTTCTAAATTACAAGATAAGCTTTTCAAAAAACTTAAAGCCCTATTGTCAGCTAATTGGAGCTATTGAACTTCACCAACAATAGGTACAATAACCTTCAAAAATAGAATGATTATGAAACATTGGTTTCTATTCTTAAATTTACATTGAAAAAAGATTGCCTGATTTTTGACAATAGAAACTTTAAGTTTCAAAAAAGGTTTGTTTGATGCATTAAACTAAAGTTAGTTTGTTGACAAAAAACATATTCCTTCTGTGACCTATTGAGGCTGCATATAATCTAGACCTTCCTCACATTTCGGTAAAACATTATTTACATTCCATATTTTCAGAACTTTTTATTGATTTTTTACAATTAAAGTTTAAGATTTGGTGTAATGTTTTACATGCACTACAGGTTACAACATAAGATGACAAGTACTAATAGCCTAGCTTCCACAGAGGCTTTGACTTGTTAGCCCTTCTATTAGCCACATAAGGATATGAGTTTTTATTGGTATAGTTTGCACTCTACAGTAAAAAAAACAATCCCCCTTACTTGTCCAGGTCTGAAAGGCTGTAAGTCGTGAAAAGAGTAGAGTATGTGGCACGCACATGTTCTCGTCTTTCTCGGGGCTTTGTCTCGTAATCGACCTTGGTTGCACCTGGTCGCACTTTTCCACGGCAATTAGAAGATTTCTAGAGTTGCCGATGCGCGTCCGTTCTGTTTTTTCGCAAGATTCGTAGAACATATTTAGGTGCATTATAACTTCTGTTGCGCTCTGAGCCATATAATAACGAAAGTTTAAAAATAAATTATAATGCAACTCAAATTTAAGTTCTTTTTCATAACTATGGTGACGCGCTCCCTTGAAAAGAGATCTGCTTTCTAAATATACAAATGTAATTTAGGGACTCAAATATCCGCATTCAACCAAATAGCGTTTTCGAGATCTGTTGCCTTCAAGATGTAATAGTGCTGCACAAAATGCCATTTCATACATTCGCAATTATATATAACCAATAGTTGACTGTAAAATCAGCTAAATGTAAGACTGTTACGAGTAAGCACAACTAGCAAATACAGTGTAGCAGTTTCCTTTTGTCACATGTACTCAATTCTTCTTTCTCATTCTTCTCACCACACTCTTATAAACAATGCTATTTTGGCAGTATTTTTAAATTGTCTTTGTTGTTTGGTTACTGCTGCGTACTCTCATGATCGTATTTTTGACATTCATGAAGAAATATTGAGAAAAATACCAACCTAGAATACAGTTTTTAATTTTGAGAGAAAGATTACATCTGTTTAACGCTATATAAAGGCTAGCTTATTATCATAAGATTTTGTTGCCATATGAGAAAATCATATCATAACTCTATGATTTATTGTGAAATACTAAATTCAAATAGGTTCTAAATACCTGTACGTTAACGATAGCAGAAAGCCCCTGTAAAACAGTACAATAGAACCTTCAACCTCACTTTTAGGAGCTGAATGTTGTTGAAAGATTTTAAATATGTCCTTTAATGTTGGTATCATATATTCTGAAGATTCAAATTAAACAAAAAATCACTTAATTTTGTTGTATCAAAACTTTATAAAAAGAGTTAAAAGTAGGTAGAAGGGAGTTCCTCAACATTGTGCAAAGTAAATTCTAAACTCTTGCCAAACAAACTGACATCCGTTTTTTAAGATTTGAAATAGTTTTAGCTTACCCAAATCTTTACTAAAAAAATTAATTTTCCATATTAGAACATTGTAAATGTTTAGCTCCTCCTAAATGCCTGTCGAGCTTTTGAATTGCTTGTTCTTTGATTTCTAGTTATCAACAGAAAAGGGCAAAAGGCAATTTTTGTACTGAATTGTTGATTTTATTCCACCCGTTTACATTAACTTGTATTTAGGTTGATGAAAAAGTTTATAGATATTTGCTAAGCCTAAAGTATTGGGCCAAAATTTTTCTCACTATCACACCGATTAAGCAAGTTGTCGTTGTTTACACTAGTCAATAAAAATTGAATATATTAATAATGTATATATACCGCATAGATACAGCTGCCGTTTAATGTCTTAAAAGTTAATTTTACACATAGTACGTCCAGAAATGCTCCAATAATTGAACTGTGTAGCTGTGCAAGAAAATGATTTTGAGAGAAGTGACTATCAGTTGAAGCATTTTTAGGTTATCGAAAAATATGTGAGATTTACGAACGCATCGGTGGCATTCTGACCGGTTAAGAGAACACCTGCATAACACACATGGTACGATCTGGATTCAAGTAATCATAGCATGTACGTGAAGACATATAATGTCAGTAACATTAGGTAAAGCTGTTTGACGCGCAAGTTTCAAAAGTTTTCTATTGTGACGTAATCTTGAATTAGAAATTTTGCAGATCAACAATTCACTGAATCTGCATTGTACAAAAGTTTACATTTGGCGCACCTGTGACAAGGGTTCTGACTGCCATTCTTTGTGGGAAGTAGAGAGAGTTCGCAACTCTATCTACTTTTTTGCAAGGCTTTCAAAAGCATGGTAGATATCATGCAGGTATACAGATTCCAGATGCGTTTTGCACATGTCCTATAAACATTCTTGTATGGTATGGCCTGTAAATTAATCCTGTCCCATCAATACACTCTGTCCTCTAAATAAAGCTGTGAAGTTTTCGAAAGTAATCTTTACTATGGATAATAAAAAGAAATAGTAGTTACAGAATTTGAGGCAAAAATTGTCAACTAAATCTATGATCGACCAAACCATAGGAAACATTCGCTGATCTCTAATTATAGCTAAAATGGTGTAAATTGTAGACATTTCCATTCGCATCATCAAAGATTTTCTTTTAACGCCAACAAAAATACCATCCAAGTGCGACGTTCAAAAAAAAAAAAAAAACAATAACGTAGACTTAGTAGGGACGACAAATTTGGCACTCAATTTTTGGGACTTCAAACTTTACAAGTTTTCCTGAGATCTGAAAGTGGCCAGATTACACACGGCTGGAAATAACAATACAATTGAAACTAAAATAGAAAAAGAATGGCTGAAAGGAAACAGAAGTTCAGACTATCTTTAGTATTTTCAAAACTAGAAAAAGTACTGCTCAATATTAGAGTACATAAACACCTGAGACTACTATTTAGTTAAAAAGCTTTTTTCTCCAAACAAAGAAAAACTGCAGTGCGATTGAAAGAAATATTTTGATTCGCTACCGAATTAGTTAGATCTGCACTATTTTTTTGTCAGACTGTCCCTCGGCGCTAAAGCTCGTAGTTGCTGTTTTTTCTCAATATAGGTTCCAGCCTTGTCTCAACGGAATTTGATCTCTTGGGAACAAGTTATTGGAGGCAATGCAAATGTTTAACAATATTAAAATTAAACGAGAAAGGCAATGTTCGATACTTGCAAATCATGAAAATTGAGAAATAAGCTTCCAACATTGTTTTCTCGTGTTCTCTCGCATGGAATTTTAAAGATTTTTTTGACAAAGAAACTTAAAAAATTGTGCTTCACTTTGTCAAAAGCAAAAAACAACAGTGCTTTTTTGGTCTCTAGATTTGATCTTGTATTTTTTTGCATGAACATCAATTCACATCCCGGCTTATAAAAAGATGTTGCTTTCCAACCATACCTACTGTATTTGCCACTGTAGCTTCATTGCTACCAATCAAACCCTCACCCAAATCAATGCGAACATTGCTATCTACACTTCTTATTTGGTTTACCTTAACCAAACTAGCATATTCCTATGCTCCCGGTGATATTACAAACATTATAAATCCTTCAGCAGGTGGTTGTGTCATCAATGATCCTGCTTCAAGAAAAGGTCTCACAGGTACAATCTACCTCATTAAGGAGTCTCAAAAAACTTCAAGTAGTATTTCAGAATTTTACAAAGGTGGATTTTCTACTGAACCAATTGCTGGCTCTTTTTTTAACCCAGGTCCATTACGTTTCAGTATTTCTGCTAATAGAGTTAATTATAACGGTGTTGATTTCAATCCACAACACATGGTTATGGAAGAAACTGGTTATTTCAAAGGTATGTAATCTTTAAAGTTTTTTTTACACTAGTTGAATTTCTACTAACACTTTAATAATAATACAGCTCCTGTGACTGGTATATATGAATTTACAATGCATGATATTGATGATGGTGCAATGGTATTGTTTGGTAATGGTGCTGCATTTGATTGCTGTGGTGGATTTACTGAAGCTGGTGACTATGAGCCTTTCATTTATGGTGTCAAAAGATTTCAAGATAGGTCAAACCCTCCTTACACATCATACATGTACATGGAAGCTGGTGTTGCTTATCCCTTTAAAATGGTTTACTTCAATGGTTACGATGTTGCACGGATTTCATTTTGGGTCACCCCACCAAATGGAAACAAAGTTGATGCTGCTGAATACTTATATCAAATGACTCCAATAAAAAGCAGTCCTGGTAACCCTGGAAACTGTGTAGCATCAACGCCTTCTCTTTCATTGTCTAAAACAACAACATTAGAGTTTTCTCGAGGCTATAATAGTATCACCACTTCTACTTCTCTCATTGTCGACGGTACAACTACATACATTCAGGAATATATTAGATACGGTTCATTGAGTACTGTTAGTGTTTTCACACATTGGACAGGTACTACCACAAGCTACACAACAACAACTTACTATACCTCTTCAGGTACTGAGGAGTACATTCGGGAAGAAATTGGAGTTTTCACACCAATCAGACGTACCACTAGCGAGTGGACAGGAATTAGTTCTACAACAATCCTCACACAAACCACCACTGATGCCAATGGTGCCCCAACTACTGATGTTGTGGAGGTTATCTTGGAACCGCTCAAAAGCGTCACCACCACTACTTACTGGAGCAATGATCTATCAACAACTTACACCACTGCAACTTCTACCAATTCCGATGGAGTTCCTACCACCAACATTGTTGAAATTGTTTTGAAGCCATATAAGAGTACCACTAGTGAATGGACTGACACTGTGACTTCCACTACGTATGTTACTTCAACCGGCACTGATGCCGACGGAAACCCTACCACTGATGTTGTTGAGGTTGTTTTAGAACCGCTCAAAAGTGTCACCACCACTACTTACTGGAATAACGATCTATCAACAACTTACACCACTGCAACTTCTACCAATTCCGATGGAGTTCCTACCACCAACATTGTTGAAATTGTTTTGAAGCCATACAAGAGTACCACCAGTGATTGGACAGAAACTGTGACTTCCACCACATATGTTACCTCAACCGGTACCGACGCTGATGGCAATCCTACTACTGATGTTGTCGAAGTTGTTTTAGAGCCATTAGAGAGCGGTACTGTTACTAGTTATTGGAGCGGTGTATCTTCTACCTCATACACTACCGTTACCTATACCAACTCTGATGGTGCACTAACTACCAATATTGTTGAAGTTGTATTGGAACCATTTAAGAGTACCACTAGCTACTGGTCCGGTGTGTCTTCCACCAGTTACGTCACATCAACCACTACTGACGCTGATGGCAACCCTACCACTGATGTTGTTGAAGTAGTTTTGAAACCATACAAGAGTACCACTAGTGAATGGACTGACACTGTTATCTCCACTACATATG
The DNA here is from genome assembly GCA_030555725.1 of Pichia sp. yHMH446. Taxonomy (NCBI): domain Eukaryota; kingdom Fungi; phylum Ascomycota; class Pichiomycetes; order Pichiales; family Pichiaceae; genus Pichia; species Pichia sp. yHMH446. The sequence goes on from JANIWQ010000033.1 coordinate 55,575, forward strand.
TCACCACAACCGGTACTGATACTGATGGAAACCCTACCACTGATGTTGTTGAGGTTGTTTTAGAACCACTCAAGAGTGTTGCCATCACTACTTACTGGAGCAACGATCTATCAACAACTTACACCACTGCAACTTCTACCAATTCCGATGGAGTTCCTACCACCAACATTGTTGAAATTGTTTTGAAGCCATACAAGAGTACCACTAGCTACTGGTCTGGTGTGTCTTCCACTAGTTACGTCACATCAACCACTACTGACGCTGATGGAAACCCTACCACTGATGTTGTTGAAGTAGTTTTGAAACCATACAAGAGTACCACTAGTGAATGGACTGACACTGTGACTTCCACCACGTATGTTACTTCAACCGGCACAGATGCCGACGGCAACCCTACCACTGACGTTGTTGAAGTTGTTCTTGAACCATTGCAGAGCGGCACTGTTACTAGTTATTGGAGCGGTGTATCTTCTACCTCATACACTACTGTGACCTATACCAACCCTGATGGTGCGCTGACTACCAATATTGTTGAAGTTGTATTGGAACCATTTAAGAGTACCACTAGCTACTGGTCCGGTGTGTCTTCCACCAGTTACGTCACATCAACCACTACTGACGCTGATGGCAACCCTACCACTGATGTTGTTGAAGTAGTTTTGAAACCATACAAGAGTACCACAAGTGAATGGACCGGTATTGCAACTTCCACTACATATGCTACCTTAACCGGTACTGACGCTGATGGCAATGCTACTACCGATGTCTATGAAGTCATTTTGAAGCCAACGCCTCTAGTCTCTTCCACTGTAACCACCATGTTCAACACTGTATGTTCTTTAGAAACCGTGACTGAAACGTTAACCTCTATCAACCAACAAGGAAATCCTGCTACACTAGTTGAAATCAATGTTAAGATTCCTGTCCCATCTTGTAACATTTTCTACACGACTGAGCCTGCAGCAGGCTGTGTTGAAGCTTCTTATACTACATTTGTTGGAACAGTTAACTGGGAAGGTAAGTACGTCAACGCTACACTGGTTGTTATTGAAACTCCTGATAAAAACACTTGTGCTTTACCTACTGAAATTTCATCGGAGATTCCTCCTGTTTCTCGCTCAACTGAATATGCTGTTTCATACACAACCCAAACAATAACTTCCTGTTCTGAAAATAGATGTCGTACAATTGTAACAGTTGTTGAATGTGATACTACCACTAAAAAAGCTGAAAAATCCACTCACAATGGTATTCCTCCAGCTAATACAGGAATTGAAACTCAAGAAGCTCCTCCTAATCCAGCAGCTACAATTCCAGCAACTGCAATTCCAGCAGCTACAACCCCAGTATTTGGTGGTAATGTTCCTGTGACTTCAATGACTCTTCCTGCTGTACCAACTCCTCCAAAAGACTCAACAGTTTCCACCTCTTCTTCTGCTATTAGCTTACCTATCTTTGATACCCTTCAGGAAGGATCGGGTTCTCCAAACTACAAACATGGCTCTGCATTGCTATTAAGTTTGATTCCATTTTTCTTATTTTAGGTTTTCTTAGAGTTTAAAACACATGGATTTCCTTGTTGTTTTGTTATTTTTAATTTGTAGTTCGTTATTACTGAGATCTCAGGTCTAAGTTTTATAAGCATGTATATTGATTTCTATAAACATGTAACTTTGTTTTGATAAATATTTTTTCACTTAAACTGACCCTTATTCTCCAACTGTATTGAGGAGCTTACAAAGGTTGAACTATTTTGTCAGGCCAATATGTCAGAGCAACAGAGCGAATATCGTTAAACTTAAAAAGCCACGCTAACAAATTTTCATACTGCATGACTGACTGCTTCAATCCAGAGAGAGTAACCCGAAAATTCGGGTGCGATAGTAAAGCTTATAGTCCTGTAAAACACAGCTAATACTCTTGATTCAAATTCTCAATATTTTGACACAATTTCTTCCGCTAATAATCTTGCCTTGCCTATCTGGTTTACCGTATTTCTCTTTAGCAGTCATACCCGAAAGAAACTACATGCGCAATCATGATACGACAAGGTTTAACTTCAACTTCCTTATCTGAATCAAAAGTTGCTAATCTTTGCAAATTTGTTCATGAAAATTATACAAATAATCTTGAATACATTCCAGACTTGAATCAACAAGTTAAGTTTTTGATAATTGATCTTAATGATGATAAAAAGCGTTGGTTAAAATCCAAGAAGTTCATGTATGTTGTATCTTATAGGCCTGATGTTAAAGTTATTGACTATCATAATTTCATAACAAACAATACATCAATTTCCAAAATTCTACAGATTAAACCATTTGAGAGATTAATTATTTGCTTAAGTCGATTAGAAGATGAATTGTTAAACAAATTGGAAAAAAGTATTAAGGAACATGGTGGAGTGGTAAAATATCATTTAACAAATGATACAGATGTTATGGTAAGTATGAATCCTGAAGGAAAACGATATGAAGCTTGTATTGAATGGGGGATTCATGTTGTAAGTCCTGATTGGTGTTACGATTCAATTGATAGAGGTTTACCTTTGAACACTGTGCATTATAAATTGCAATCAAATGTAACCAATTTCATTAAAAAAAGAAATTTTGAAAACGAAGAAGATTTAATTGGTAAGGAAGTGTTAGTGAAAACTTATCAATTGGGTAGAAGAGATCAAGCCTGTGACTGGGAAAAATTAAAAGAATGGAGAAATAAGGAAAATGATCGATTATTAGAAGACTATATTAAAACAAAGATTGATTACGATAACAAGTTGGAATTACCTGAAGCTAGTGACACTTTAATCGATGAAACCTTGCAAGAGTTGAAATCAAAAAGAAAATTAGTTGAAGCTGATGATCTCGATACTGATGATAGTGATGCTGTAGTGATTAGACATCGAAAGTTGAATAAATCCTGGAAAACAATGGTCAAAAGTACAAATTTGGGTAAAAGCGAAGCCAAGGATCAGAAGGCTGATGAGAAAAAGGGTAAGAAGAAAGATCCAATTTTTCAGGGTAGATCTTTTAAGTTAATAGATTACGACGAAAAACTCGAAACAAAACTCAAAAAAATAATAAAACTATTTGGAGGTAAAATAACAGATAGTGATACAGCTGATTTTGTAGTTGCTTCATTCAAATCAGATCGAAACTCTAATATAAAAAATGTAATCAATGAACTGGCGATTGAAAGGTTCATTGTTGATGAAGCTATTGATGATGGTAACCATTATTGGTGTAAACCTTTCTTTATCAATCCCGATCTATCTATAGAAAAATTTAGGAACTTTATTGTGAAAGAAGATGACAATAATCCAAACCGTTTGAAGATTGCAATAACCAATTTCGAGGGAATTGATCTTTCACATATTGAAAGAGTCTTTAATGAAAAATTACAAAAATGGGTCGATTTTCAGCAAACTTTTACTGAAAATTGTGAGCTTTTAGTAGTAGGACCCGCCCATAAAGACTCTTATAGTACACATACTTTAACAAAGAAAAAATTAGCTCAAAAGTGGGGGATACCTGTAATTCCTCTCGATCAGTTCTATACTAGTCTTGTAAAATTAACTGAACAGTAGTTAGAGGTCACGTGCGCTTTCAAAACTCGAGTTGGATGGTTGAAAAAAAAACTATGAACCACAAGAATTATGAATGAACTGTTAGTGGTGTTATTGGCAAATTATAACAGTAAACTTCAATATTTTGAGAGCAAAATATGGGTTTTGCAGAAACAATTAAGTCACATTCAGGGCATTTCGATTTTGCAAACCAATACCGCACAATCACTAGAGGTAAAGGTTCAGAAATCATTACTGTTTCTGATGGCAAAGTTAGTATTATTGCTCTAAATGTTCCAGAAGAGTCTTCAAAATCAAGAATTGAGTTGATTTCTGATTTGTCATTTGAGCCAATCGAAATTCTTATGAACGCTAAAGAAGAACTATTATGTATCTATAATGATTCGAATATATTGTTACTATCTTTAAATGCTGAAGGTTCACTGATTCAACATACCGTCAAATACGAAATCGAATTGCTATTAAAAAAAGGAGAATTTATACTTCAAGTTATTTTCAATAACGTGAGTAAATTTCAATCAGAAATTGTTGTTCTGAGTACTCATAGAATTTTTTCATACAATATCAACAAGTCTCATAAACATCCAGTTTTATCTTACGATTTCGATCAGCTAAATAAACTTTCTTTTGTTCCTGACTCAACAATTGTTGATCCAGTTTCTATTTGTTTTGCATCAGCTCATACCAACCCGTTTTACAAGAACTTTGCTAACAATCCTCAAAATGATATAACATTACTTTTGCTCACTTCTGATACTTCACTGTACAAAGTATACCCCTTTTTTCCTGAAGAATTATCCGTGTCCGCAGAATGGCTTACAGATTTGTTTGACTCTACTTCAATTGTATTCAAGTCGATGGAAGACGAGAAAATTCAGGCTGAATATCTCACTTCTGTAAAAATTTCTGCCTCCCTTCTCAAATCAAATGATCCTCAAAGTATATTAGTTGAAGACGTACTTCCTTCATCTCTAAAAATGGGAAAGCTGGCTGGACCTATTTCAATTGAATCATTTCCTGAAGAATTATATGCACAATCTGCTTTAAAGTTAATACCTCTACCTAATGATATCATTGGGATTGTTTTCGATCATGCTATTGCAATTTTTAACAGAGCTACCTGTTTGAAAATGATATCCATCACTGATTCTTATGAAAGTGGAGAATCAATTCAGTTGCTTGATACTGTTATGATAAATCCTGAACAAGGCTCAATTCTCACTGCGACCCCTCATCCAGTTACATCAGATTCGCTATTCATCTTAGCTTCGAATGGAACTATAGTGCAAGTTGATTTTTCGCAATGGATGGATTCTTTGACAGAAGGTTTGGATACTGGTGATTTAACTAAATTCTCCCAATTGTGTGCAAGCGAGAGATTACCTACTGCTGTCATCGCTCTTGGTAAGACAAACATATTTACAGAACAATCGAGTCAACTTCCATATCCTTTAAGATCACATGAGAATTTTCTGTTTTTCGCTTGGAATGCAAATGATGTTTATACAGTTTATAAGAAACAGGGATCCGAGGATATAGCATCAGTTGTTCTGATCAGTTCTGCAGTTGTAGTTGATGATCATGATACTTTACAAGAAGAAAATATTACGCTAGATAAGCCTGCTAAAAAATATGAATCATTCTTGGTAGGAACTTTCCAGACTGAAGCACTACCCCAAATCAAAAAATCCCTACTTAAACTTGAAGAGATTAAGCACTCTATGAGTCAACATCCAACAATAATTTTAGATGAGGAAAAAGTCAGTATTGATACTCTTCAATCAGTACATAAATTGACTGATCAGGTAACAGCAGCTCAGTTGATATTATTTAAACTATTTTCTTTACTCGCCAAAAGGCTGAAAATGATGACTTTGGAATTTCAGAACCAGCTCAGCTCTTATCATGAAGTCATGTTAAAGAAAGACCAAATTCTTCAGAATTTTTTGAAACTAAAAGGGTTCTACTCTCAAATTGCCGACAGACAAGATCAGTTACTAGTCAAAATGGCAAAAGTCATGGAAGACAAAGATCTGCTCGAAACAAAAAGCAATATGAGAAGTCTGAGCGTTTCATATCAAGAACATGCTTATTTTAAAGATCTTGGACGTATCAAGGATTTCGTACTGAAAAAAGAAGCTGAATATGCAAAGTTGAAAAGTCTTTTGGAAGACATTAGAAATGCTGAAACAGGAATAATTAAGGCAAAACGAGAAGATATATTGTCTAATTTTAACACCAAATCTTCACTAAATTATCTCAAGAATCGACTACAGGAACAGAGTGTGTTTGTTGAACTTTTGATGGATAAGCTCACCAATCTTTCCAAAGGTTTGGTGGACTGATATCATGTATTGTAATTATCAACAATGATTCATCAAACGTTAGGAAATTGTATAATTTTACACATCCCAGTATGGTATAATAAAGAAAAAAGTAAATTTTATAGGATTTCATCAAAAGTCGGTGACTCTCCCATTAAAACTCCAATCACCGTGTTTGATTGGATCTTGTTTGGGACCATTTACTTCCCCAGTAATTGGATTTGTGTCACCTTCAAACTCCGGAATGGTTTGCATGGTACCGGTAAACTGACCAATATCAGAATCAATCTTAGGTGGTGCATCGTTCTTGAAACCCATCTCTTTATTATACTCATCTATTGCAATTTGAGTATTTGCGGCTTGTTGTAATCGCTCGAATTCCTTTTGTTCTTCTGGGTCAAGCATTGGTGGCGCAGGTCCTCTATTGCTAAAGGATGACGAGTTCCTTAACTGTTTTATTTGTAATCTAGTTGCATTTCTGAGACGGGAAGAGAGTCTTAACATGTTTCTCGAGTTGGATTTATTTGATTACCTTGGTCAAACGCAGCAAATAAAGCAAGATGAAAACAAAAAATACTGGTAGTCCTCATGAATAAATAATCTGTGAACCTAACTGTCAGGGCTCAATCAAAAAAAACACGTGAAGGCTACACGAAATTTGGTTGAAAAACCCGACAACCCCGAGTCTACACGTTACAGTTTTATATCTTTCAACGCAATTCACACTGGGAACAAGTTGGGTTACATGAGATATACCATTTTGTTATTAGGTCTTCTAATTCAGTTAGGAGGATTCTTGTTGTTTTGCAAAGGATTTTTTCCCACTAAGGTCTTGTTGTCCGAAACAGACATTCATCATTACAAAACCGATCCGCCTACAGATTATGTCAAACCGAAACAACAATTTGACAAAGTAGTATTGATGGTAGTGGATGCCTTGAGGGCTGATTTTTTGTTCTCTAATGAGTCGTACATGAGTTTTGCACATGAACTTCTCAATGAAAATTATGGTGTGGGATTCACAGCATTTTCAAATCCTCCAACCGTAACTTTACCTCGTCTGAAAGGAATTACAACTGGATCCACCCCTAATTTTATTGACGCTGTATTGAATATTGCCGAGGATGACACATCCAGCACTCTTGGCGATCAAGATTCATGGATCAAGCAAATGTTTAGCAACGACTGGAAAATTAATATGTTTGGAGATGATACTTGGCTCAAGTTATTTCCGAATTTTTTTACCAAAACAGAGGGAACGTCCAGTTTCTATGTTGCAGATTTTACTATCGTTGATAATAATGTGACTAGGCACCTCGATTATGAGTTGAGTGAAGAGGGTAAGTCAAATTGGAATTGTTTGATCCTTCATTACCTAGGTTTAGATCATATCGGTCATAAAAGTGGACCTAAGAGCTCAAATATGCCAGAGAAACAGATAGAGATGGATCAAATCATTAAAAGAATTTTCAATGATGTGACTATGAAGGAAGAAAACTCTCTCTTCATTGTTATGGGTGACCATGGTATGAATGATCTAGGTAATCACGGTGGTTCTTCTACAGCAGAAACTTCAGCTGCTCTGATGCTAATCTCTCAAAAATTCAAAAAACTTAAGAGGTCTGATAACTCAAAAGCGCCTTTAACATGGAATGATAAATTTGATTATTATGAAAGGATTGATCAGATTGACCTTGTTCCAACTTTGTCTACATTGTTGGGTCTACAAATTCCTGTAAACAATCTGGGGACTTTTATTTTACAGTTTCTTGATCTCTTCGAAGAAAATGAACAAAGAAATGTTTTAATCAAAAATGCTTTACAATTAAAGGTTCTCAAGGATAAATCTGAAGGTGCAATTAGTAGTTTGAGCGATTTGAATAGTGAAAAGCTAATTGATTTCATCAATGAAACAAAGGAAGAGCTTTCAAAATATTCTTCTGCTTATAATGACACAGAGATTTTGACCGGTCTTGGAATATATGCAATGTGTACTGTTTTTGCATTAATTTTATTTGCAAAACATTTAAAAGGCTATTTCTATGTTGCATTTCTTGACGTTGCATTTTTTGTTACTTATTCTGCTAACTTTATTGCTTCGTCAATGGTTGAAGAAGAACATCATCTTTGGTGGTTTTTCACGACAGTCTTTGCGGCTTACTTGATTTTCTCTAAATTAAGAACTAATGATTTCACATGGATAGGTATTTCAGCCATGATGATTGGGTTGAGAATTCTTAAGGCATGGAATAACAGTGGGCAAAAACATAATCTGAAAGCAAATATGAAAATTTCAACATGGTTGAGCCAACTATCACCTGAATGGGGACCAAATGTTTATGGGTTGTTATTATTCATTACCTTCCTGCCGATGGTTTTTCACATAAACTCTGGCCCTGAGGATTGTTACTACATTAATTATTTGCAATTTATGATTTCTGCTTTGTCTTTTGTTGTTGGGGTAATAAAAATGCTATCATTTGTCACAGGAACTTACAATATCAATACTAATCTAAATTTGCCAAGCTGGACCAAAGACTTTCTACTGATGTGCAAGATTCATGTTCAGTTAGATGACTATAATAAAATATTGAACGTTTTTTACTCGATATTTCAAAAGTTATGGCTCATAGCTATGCTAATACAATTATCTGAACCATACTTTATGAAACATTTATTCAAATCTACAAAACCATCAAAGTTTTACTTTTTTAATCTTTTATCACTCGTTTCATTTTTCTTGATATCTCAGACGAACTATCTCAATGTACCAATATTTCCAATTTTGTACTTGATATTAGCAGGTTTCCAGTTTACTGTGCCATCAGTTACAATAAAATCAAACTCTCTTAATATATTCACCCTTTTGATGCAGAATTTGACTTTTTTCCAATTTGGTTCAACTAATTCCTTATCTTCTGTTGATTTAACCAACTCATTTAATGGTTTGTCCAGCTACAACATATTTGCGTCGGGACTGCTAACATATACCTCCAACTGGGCAGGACCTATATTTTGGACAGTTGCTCACCTATACTTAACATTCAGTAGAATCAAACCAGAGCAATCACAAAAGGTAAAGTGGGATCTACTTTTTGACAGACTTATCTTTAATTTTGTCTTCTATTCTGTAAGTGGCTTATTGCTTTTGGGATGTTGCTACCACTTACGGTTCCATCTTTTTATTTGGACCGTTTTCAGTCCCAAGATTCTCTATTTTTTGAGTTGGTTAGTCTGTAATTTTGTTTTTGATTTTGTTGTGAGCTCAATAATTATAGCATCATATATGTAAAAGTATCATTTAGATAAAAGTGAAAAGTTTATAAACTTTTAAGCAGAATAAAGTATCGATTTTATAGATTATGTTTGAGTAAAGCTACAAAGTGCAAATATGCAGAAATCCAAAATGCAAAGGATTAACAAAAAGTGGAATAGAAATGGTAAAAAAATTATTCTTCTTCGTCATCAGTATTAACTGGTTTTGGCGTTCCCTTAGGAGAATTCAACCATTCAATATATCTAAGTCTTCTTCTTTCTTCTTGCAGTTTCTTCTCATTCCTAGTCATCTTCTTCTTTCTTTGTCTAACTTTGATATTAGCTGGGGAAGAATCGTCATCTGCAGCTTTCGAAGCGGCTTTCTTAGCAATCTCTGTAGCAAGTTTAGCTTGTTCAGAATTACCACCATCTTCAAATCTACTTTGATCAATGGTTGCAACACCCTTCGTAACTAATTCACCATTTTCAACAATCCATTGTTCAGGACATAAAGCACCAACAAACTCGTTGTTGTGAGAAATCATTACAACTGCACCCTTCCATTCTCTGATAGCCATGGCTAAAGCTCCTAAAGAATCTCTATCCAAATAGTTGGTTGGTTCGTCCAAAACTAAAACGTGAGGATTGTTCCACATTGCACCAGCAATAACAACCTTAACTAGTTGACCACCAGAAAGAGATCCCAACATAGTGTGATCTGCAATCTCACCATCAAGACCGATAGCTTCAAAATGTTCTCTGATTGCCTTTGGAGTTAATTCCCTGTAACCTAAACCTTCACGAGATGCTTCGTGATCATCAAATTTTTGAACTAATTTCTCAAAACCGTGTTCTAATAAAACTTCTTTTGGAACCCAAGAGTTGCATTTTGGTAACCAATTTTTCCATTTAATCTCATACTGGAAAGACTTCTTCAATTTTTGTCTACCAACAATAGCTTCAATAAATCTTGGACCACGTCCATCGTCTACATCAATTTGAGTTTCCATCATCTTTCTCTCTTCATCAGAGCCTATTTTACGAGATTCTTTCAAAAGAACTTCTCTGTCATCACCAAATCTATATCTCCATTGCATATACTGATTTGGAGTTTTCTCCTTATGCTCATTAACATGTTGTAAAGCATGTTGTGCAATATAACCTATACGTAAATTTGGATGCTTTTCGACTGTACCTTCATCAGGTATCAACTCACCTGTCAAAAGCTTGATTAAAGTAGATTTACCAGCACCATTAGGACCTAGAACAGCAACTCTAGAAGATAAAGATATATTACATGAGACATTTTTCAATGAAGGTTTTGCTGCACCTGGATAAGTGAAAGTAACATTAGACATTCTAGCAACAGATCTAGTATTAGATTTAACACCTGCTAGAAGACCTGGTGAAGGAAAATGCATCTTGACATTTGAATCAGTTAAAGTATAGTAAGCCTTAGCTTCTGGTTTGATGGCAACAAAATCGGATAAGTTACCTTTATAGTAGACCAATTTCTTATTTTCATAGTGAATAATATCAGTACATACTGCATCTAAAAATCCAGAGTCGTGAGAAACAATCAAAGAAGTAATATTTGTATGTTCGAGCAAATAATTTTCTAGCCATTTAACGTTAGAAACATCCAAATGATTAGTAGGTTCATCCAACAATAGGATATCTGCTTTTAATAACATGGCACGAGCTAATTCCAATTTCATTTTCCAACCACCGGAAAGAGAACCTACATTTTGAGCCCTCCTTTCCTCATTGAAACCGACAGATTCTAAAGCTTGAGCAATTTCTTCTTTAGTTGCAGCACTTAGATCAGGATCAGATGCGATGAAATCAACCAAATTCAAGGAGCCTTCTTCGCCTTGTAATTTATGTTCAACAAAACAAGTTTTTAATTCACTTTGATCTGGGAAACCTTCTAATTGGCCATTATTGATAGCTCTCATCAAAGTAGATTTACCAACACCATTTCTACCACATAAACCATACCTATGACCTTTTACTAATCTTAAATTAGTTTTATTTAATAACATTCTGGCACCATAAGCGAGAGAGAATGGTGCGTTAACAATAACTACACCTTCAGATTCATCATCGTTAACAGCATCAGGGGTAAATAATGTTTTCAATGATAGCACAAACTGTTCTACATCTTTGACCTTTTGTTCTTTATCTTCGTAAAAGGATTCCAATGCCATATTAAAGTAATCTGTTAAAGCATTCCAATCGTTGACATTAGCGTCAGACAAAACGATACCGACAAGATAATTGAAAATTAAATCATTATTAATCTTATCTTTAAATTGAGCGATATATTGAACAGTAGTTTCCTTAGAGAGTCTACCATGAAACTTACCATCTCCATGTTCCTTTTCTGCTTCTTCAATAACAGAAAGTGCTTGGTTAGCTAAATCTCTAACTTCAGGTAGTGAAGCTGTATCAACGACTTGTTTTAAACCTGGTTTCAAAACAGGAATATATTTCTCAATTTCACGTTTGTTATTAACTAACCTTGTCAAATTTTCAGTAATTTTAACAGTTTGTCTTAACTGTTCTTGAGAAGAAGATGACATTTTCAAGGATTTATCAATAATAGGAGCCACCAATGAAAGAGCTGGTTCAGTAACTTCAGCTACAAAGGTAACACTTGCTAAAGTTTTAATACATTGAGGAACTTTTGATGGATTTGCTAAAGTATCAACTATAATATCATATCTTGGAGATAAATCTAAGTTATCTAAAATTGCAACAAACTTTTTCAGTATTTTCATACCTTCCTTTGCCAATTCAGGCTTAAAATCGGTTGCCATGTCAGTTAATACTGGTACAGATTCATAAAATTCTAATTCGAGTAAATCAGCTGGTGATTCTTCAATTAATTTTTCCACAAGTTGAAGACATGCGATTTTAGATTGCCATTTAGCACTTGATTTTAAATACTTGATAAAATGACTTAGTAAAATAGAAGCTTTCGCTTCAGTTGGGAACAATCCATAAAGAGAATCAACAGCGGTCTGAGCTGATCTTTTAACTGTATTTTCCTTATCAGTAAACAATTCGAATGCAAATTCAAATAAATCAACAAAGTAAGCTTCAAAAGGTGTCAAACCGGCAAACTTCCTACTTAATGATTGAATTAAAATTGCGGATGCTTCTCTAAGTAATGGTGAATTCTTTGGTTTATTCAAAGTTTTCAAGATATCAGCGATATTCCAATCAACGATTGCGGCTGCACCTTTTTCATAAATTTTATCTGCGATAAGATTACAATTTTCACGGACTTCAGAAATTTTAGTAGAATTTTTCAATGCTGTGAGTTCTTCATTCAAAGGAGTTATATCAAGTTTTGCAATTGCAGAATTTAATGATGTCATTGAAGGATTCGATGATAATGGTGCTGAAGAAATTGAAGCATTGGTGTTTGAGTTTGATCGTGAATTGTTGAGACTTCGATCAATATAACTTGTTGCAGTCGGTTGTGGAGTATTCAAAGCGTTTTGTTGAGCAAGAAATTCTTCATATGACATTTTGTTTGGTTGTCTCTTCTTAAAGCTGTCATTGAATTTATTGGTTGGATTGAATGCGGGAGCATTTGGGTTAAATGTAGGAGCGTTAAAATCAAACTTCGGTGGCATTGTGTTTGATAGCAAGCTTTTCTAGATAAGTAGAATAACAATAACAAAGAAGTTTCATAAACTTTTTTCTCTTTCAATAGAAAATTTTTCAGCACTACAAAAAAAACGTGTAGCTTTTGATATGACGCAAAAAAAAAGAAAAAAAACAAGGCTGTGTGGATGAGGCTCGTTAATATTCGTGAAGATCTTATTGTACAAAGAATTTTATAGACAGGGATTATATTGTTCTAAACCATAGAAAGTTTGCAATTCTGCTAGATTTGCGTCAAAATGACGTCTATTATTTTCCCTTTCTAGATCTGAAATTAAAAGTGAGAAAGGGTCATGCTTTGTAAAGACTGGTTTATAACCGAACAAATCTGCATATTTGTAAAAAATCATGGCAACCTCTTGCCATGATGAACTTGGTCTTTCTTTGAAATCATTGATAAGAGAATGAATTCCAAAGAATTTTTTATAGGTATCAATACGTAATTTAAATTGAGGATCATTTGAATCTTTTAAAATATATTTTTCAGCTTTATTAAGTGATATTTCAAGTTTAGATTTGATAGCAAGTACGAAATCAAAGTTTATCTCCTTATTACCAATTACAGATCCATACCATTGAATGATACAAATCGCAGATTGATAATCTCCATAATTCAATAGAGTGCCAATAATTTCTTGAGTTGTAAATTCATCGTTTAAATTTTGTTGAATTAAATTTTTGATAAAATATCTAAGTGATGTTAAATATTGTTTGAAAACTTGTGGTTCCAAGTTACCGGTTACAGCAATTTTAGAGTATGCAAGTAATGAAGCTGTATAAACATTTTTATTACCATTAATTAATTTATGATTTATTGAATTGATTGCAATTTGATTATCACTAAATAAATAGGTTCGAACAAATTTAATAGCTTCAGTGAACATTTTTTTACTAATGAAAGACATTATAATTAAATTTAACAATTTTTCATCAAGTTTAATTTCATATTTATTCATCATATCAAGGAAATAATTGAGTTCATTTAATCTTGGATTTGATTGAGATAATAGACGTTTAATAATTAAAGAATAAGATGAGGAATCAGCGATAGGGAAAAAATTTGATGAACCATTTAATTTGTTTAGATTCATTATATTCAAAATTTCACAAGCAAGTTTGAAAGATATTTTGGAATTATTTTCAAGTAATAAATTCATTAAATTTTTGATATCAAAGTTGGTGAATTTATCACCATTGAAAATCAAATCTTTTAAATCATCGATTTTAGCTGAATCTTTACCCTTTATAAAGCTTAGTCTTAATAAGAATTTATTCAAATCATCTAATAATTTGGCTTCATCGATTGAATCACAACGATTTTTCTGTAAAACGGTGATTTCATCGATAAGAAATTGAACAAGTTTTTGATTCGAACGTGGATTTAGATTCTCATTTAGTGATTCAAGGTTGAACAAGAAGAGTTCACGACCGGGGTAACCGAAATTTTGGAACAATCTTTCAATAAAATAAGTTAAAAATTCATCAATTTCTTTAAAATTTAAATTATTGAAAATTTCAATAGTTTTATTAAATTGTAAATTTGATATTGAAGCAAATAATAAATCAATCAATTGATCCCAAGTAATTTCCCAAGTTTTATTATAAAATTCAATTACATCATTAATTTTCTCTTCATCATTGAAGAAAATAATATCAAATTTTAAATTTTTGTTGAATTTAATTATATTTAATTGTTGGAAATTAATTAAAATTTCTTCCCAAAACCAATTTGAATCAGTTAAATTATTCAATTCAATACAATTTTTGAAACCTTGAATTAAAATATTTGTATTTATAAATTTCCAATTTTCACGTATAAAATTAATCAAATCAATTGAATTATTTAAAAATTTTAAATCATTTGTTTTCAAATATTGTGATAAATTTAATTTAACTCCTAATTCAAACCAAAATTTATAAGATTTAACATCTTTATCCTTACGAGATTCCCATAATTGATTAGCTAATTTGAAATCATTATTTGATATACAACTTTCAATAAAGAACATTTCATTTATGAAATCAGGTCTAGCACGTTCACCGAATTCATTTTTCAAGAAAATGTATAATAATTTACCTGATAGATAAATACAGTTTGATCTTGGAATTGATTTGAAATTTTCAGGTATTTGAATTGAGATTTCGAATAGTTTGATTATTTTACTCAATTCGATTTTATTTAAAATATCGTAATTTGAGAATTTGTTTAAATTTTTCAATAAAATTAGGAATTGTGAAGAAGAGTTTGAATTTAGTATATAATCTCTTTTGAATAATTGTTGAGCGTTTATGAAAGCGTTTGTTAAATTTTCAGGATCAGGATCAGGATAATTATCAGGAGTATCATCGTTCAAAATAAAATCATTTAAGTTTTTCCTAGCTTGATTGTCATCGTCATCAGTAGAATCATTGAAGATTTTAATTTGGTTAGTTAAATCGGTTATAAGCCAATCAATATACCCATTTATCTCGGATTTACTCAATTCATTTAACGTATTTTGAGGATCTTTTAAATAATTTTCAATTAATTCCCTCTCAGATTCAGATTGATTGATTAGTTTGAATATAAAATTATCATCGATTTCAATACCATCAGATTTGAATTTTTCTCTTAACTCGGATTCAATCTGATGACGAGGTTTGAAATTTAGTTTGTTTAAAATTTCACTGCTTGGAATTGAATTTGATTGGGAATTATCTGGATGTGAAATTGGATTTGAAATTGGTTTTGATTTTGGATCTGATTTTTTCGGGATTTTCAAAAAAGGCTTCGTTCTTATCCCTCTTGATAAAGCTGGCGTTATACCTTTTACCGTTTTATGTAGCATTTGGTGTGTATAAAGTATACTGAATAGATATAGTAAGTAGTTGTGAAAAAAAAATTTGTAAATACATGTACAGCGAGTGTTGAGTATGGGGGAGGCTCAGCTAAAGTTTAGTACAGTATAGGGTAATAGTATAGAGTAATAGTATAGAGTAATAGTATAGAGAATACGTAAGCAGCACAGCTGTCTATTTAAATTGATTTTCAGTGACACCAGCACCCATTGCAGCAGTTGAAGAGACACCACCAGTAACTAATTTAACGATTGAATCGACATATTCAGCACCGGACCATTTCTGATGTTTAACGACTTCAACACCAGTTTCAATTTCCTTTGCTTGAACATTTTGACCATAAGCTTTCATACCAATTTGAGCAAAATCTCTTGCAAAATTATCGACAGCTAAAGCAGTTGTATGTAAACCAGCTAAAGTAATAAATTGCCAAACATAACCTAATTTAGATAATCTTTCGATATAAGTTTGTTGTTCATCAGCAGACATTGCAGAATTCCAATTGAAAGATGGAGATAAATTATAAGCTAACCATTTATTTGGATATTTTGCCTTAACACCTTCAGCAAATTCCTTTGCTTGATCATAAATTGGTAATTTAGTTTCCATCCAAACCATATCACAATAAGGAGCAAAAGCTCTAGCTCTATTAACAGCACATTGAGTACCACCATTATATCTATAATAACCTTCTCTAACTCTTGGTTTATCAACATTGAAATAAATTTCATAACCTAATAATTGCTTTGTAAGTTCTTGAGCTTCATCTAATGAATGACCAGATAATGGAGTAATAATGGAATTAAATTTAGATATTATTGAATCTTTATCAGTTATTTTATCATCATTTTGAACAGCTTCAGCAAAAGCTTGATAAAATTGTTGAGGGTTAGCATCTTTATTCCATTGAGATTCAATTTTCTCTAATTCAGAACCATAAGCACCATTTTGTTCAGCTTTATTCATAACATCGACTAAAGGTTTAATATCTTTATTGGTTGTACCTTGAATAAAATAATGATCTCTTTTATCGATAGTTGAAGTAATTAAAGTTGCAGCTTCAGAATCAGTTCTAGCAACACATAATAAAGAAGAACCGAAAACATCTGCAGAAGCTCTAATACAGATCAATCTATTGATATGTTCTTGAATTGGAACTAAAACTTTACCAGCCATATGACCACATTTCTTAGTACCAGCAGCTTGATCTTCGATATGGATACCTGCAGCACCATTTTCTATGAATAATTTAGTTAATTTGAAAATTGCAGTTGTACCACCATGACCGGTATCAGCGTCAGCGATAATTGGTCTTAAGAAATCGATGTAAGGTAATTTAGCTCTTTCCTCCTTTGATAAAGACATTCTTTCATGTCTTTGCTTCCTATCATGGAACAATTGAGCATAGAATAAATGCTGAACTTTATTTGGAACAGTATCCATTGGGTAATCTGCCAAATCTGGGGAAGGTTCATTTGAAGTTGAAGCAGTTGAAGAACATTGCCAACCAGAGACATAAATTGTATCTAAATATTTAGCCATTTGAGCAACATGGATTGGATCTAAGGCACCAAAAGTTCTTGAAGAAGTTTTATTTTCATAGTGTTCCTTCAAAAGGTTGAAAGCTTTCCTAGCCATTGCATCTGACGCGTTTGGATTGACGAGAGTAGATCTTCTCTTGACGATCTCTTCGGCAGTGTAGGGTCTGGTGACACCTTCCCATCTTGGTTCTGCCCACCATTGCTTGACTTGCTCGACTTCAGCCTGGAAGGCTGCTTCCTCTTGGTCGATATCGATTGGAGTGTAAGGCATGTTGGTTGGTTGTTTGGTTGATTGTTTTGGGTTTGTCTGGGGGGAAGAGAAGAAGACGGATCGGAGGAAGAGATGGGCGGATGTGGGGTATTTATAGCCAGACAGACAGCCAGAGAGACCACTTGCGGCTGGCGGTGGTGTGCAACGGAAAACGGCTTTGGCGGCAGCTCTTGCGCCAGCTGTGGCCGCTGTGTGGGGGTGGGGGTGTGTGACAGCTCCACTGCCCCGAGCGCGGAAGTCCGGAGCGGGTGAATCATCGTGGGTCGTGGGTTCCTCCTGGCTTGGGTCTTCGTCGATCCGGGGGTTCGGAGGGTGTGGGAAGTGAGCCCTGCAGATTCGCGCAAGCACCGCCAGGCGCTCCCGCTGAGCCGGGCGCGCCGACTCGGACGCGGCAGGGAAGGGGGGGGAGGGGGGCTCAGCCAGCCAGCCAGTCAGCACGGCGGAAGGGGCAGAGAGGATGACTGCGGGGGCGGCTCAGCACCACCCACCCACCCGCTGGCTCCGCTGGCTCCGCTGCCCCGAGCGGTTGCGTCATCGCCGCTGCCCCGGGCGGCGCGAGTTTGTTTGGAATTTGCTGCCCCGGGGCGCCTGCCCCGGGGCGCGCAGGCTGGGATTAGCCTGGGATCAGGCTGGGATCTGAAAGATCTGAAAGCGGACATCGGAGAGCGGACATCAGGGTCATCAGGAACAATATCACGGCTGCGCAAGGCTCGTCACGTGGTGGTGTCACGTGGTTGTATCACGTGCTCTGAGTCACGTGTTGTGTCACGTGTTTTACATCACGTGCCGACATGTTTTTTTCACCTCTGGCAAACTTTCCACTAGCTGTAAGAGCTAACTAAATACACATCTACACTTGCTTACATTTCCTTCTTACTCACCAGCACCTGCCTCCACCAAACTTGCATCGTGTCCTGCAATGCAGTCTCCCTCTGCATCCACACTCTCTGTCTCTGGGCCGAGTCGGAGCTCAAATCTCGAGTCCAACCCACACTCTGACACAATCTCTGCCTCAAACACTGGCTCTGACACTAACTCTCACTCTGACTCTGACTCCGATTCGGAGTTCTATACTCCCGGTCCTGACTCTCTACGCGGCATACGGCATAGCATTGCCCGTTACTCCCTCCAGAAGGCGCAGCGGCGTCTCAATGCCGCCTACACCCGTGCCACAGAGTTCGACCCTACACAGGACCTCTCGCAGAGGCGATCGTACTACTCTCGCGTTTCCAACGATATCTCTCTCGCTGGTACTCAAGTAGTTTCCAACAGATTTGTATCTTCGTTAGCTTACAACAGTTCATCGAATCAAATTGCTGCTTCTTCCTGGGATGGGAACACATATATACTCGATCCTTCAACTTTATCGATAACTTCTACAATTTCTCCTCCAACCAAGCAGAAAATCTCCTCCTCCCTATTCTTCAGCTCAACTGATAACGATATCCTTATAACTGCAGGTCATAACGGTACAATCAACATAAATGACTCACTCTTCTTTCAATCAAACGATAAAATAAACTCTCTATCTCTTCACTCTAACAAATCTCACTTTTTCGCAGCTTCAGATGATTTCACTTGGCATTTCTACGATATCCAATCTCAAAAATTAATCTATAATCAAGAAGGTCATACAAATAACGTAACCTCCTTATCCACTCATCCTGATGGTTCCTTACTATCTTCTTCATCCGCTGATACTATAATCAAATTATGGGATTTAAGATCAGGTAAAAATATAGCCAATCTATTCGAAAATGGTCATACTAATACTGTCCATTCCTTAGATTGGAGATCAAATGGTTATCATTTAGCTTCAGCTGGTTCCGACTCTCAATTGCTTATTTGGGATATTAGAATGCTTAAATTGATTGTGCCTTCTTTACCTGCTCATAATAAACTGATAACTTCTTGTAAATTCTCTTCAAATGATCTCTTACTATTATCTGCAAGTTATGATGGTTTCATATCTTGTACTGCAACGGATTCTTGGTCAGTCATCCACAAATTTAACACTCTAGATAAAATAATGGATATTCAGTTCTTAGATGATACAACTTTCATAACTTCCGGCTGGGATAGATCTGTTAAACTTTATAAAATTGAGAAAGAGTAAAACTAAAAGACACTAATACTAACTACATTATATAGATTGGCATCTCTAATGATTCTCCATCAAATAACGCAAAATTGTTAACACATAATTCTTGTGAAACTATAATATTAACTATATCTTGTGATACAACACCTCCAATTATAGAATTCGTTGGCGTATATTCACAAAATGCATTCCTACTCAACGTATCCATCTCTTCTTCACTAAATTCGAAAATCTCTTCAACTCCAAATTTCTCACAAATCGAATTAGCTATTTCACTTAATTTATTAGCCTCTATTTGCACATCTTCAATAGGTATACCATATTTACTTTCAAATTCTAAAATACTTAGAATCCAAAATAATTTCCTATTGATTTTCTTCCTCTTCTTCTTATCACTATTATATAACTGATCAATAGTTTTAAAATTAAATTCATTCCATCTTTTAAATTCACTTTTAATCAGGATTTTCTGCTTCTCAATATCATTCTCTATAACCTCTTCAATTTCAATAATCTCGTTAACAGGATCAATCTTATCACCAACTGATCTATTACTCTTATCAACTTTAATCCAATTCTTAGTCTCAATTAAATCATTGAAAATATATCCAAAAATTCCATGTGTACCACATCCAATATATCGTATTTTCCTCAATCTACAAATCTCATTGATCTTATTCATCCCATTAGAATCAAATCCACAACTAACTACAATATCAAATTCATCCCATCTCCTCCAATCTTCCCAATCATCATTATAAACTTCTAATTTAATACGTTCATTCATCTCCTTTACACGTAATTTAACTGCATCATTTTTAAACATACCAATCTGTGATTTATCAATGAAAAAATTAACATTTAAATCTTGTTCTAATACCTTAGTATTATCTATAATAGTTATTTTACCTATACCTGCAAGTGTTAAATTTTTAACAATTTCAACTCCAATACCTGATAAATTTATAATTAAAATCTTAGCATCTCTTAACCTTGATTGTCCTTCAAACCCCCATAACCTAATTTGTCTATCATAAAGACTAATCTCATCCTTCGATAGAATATCTTTATCAGATTCACTCATATCGTTGTTTGTCATACCTTTATTCTATGTTCGAGTCTGAACTAAACTGTACTTGTTGCTTCTTCGACACGCGAAGTAGTATACTGTATACAACATTATCGTTTGTCGCGGAAAATTTAATACCCCATTATAGGAGAGCTCATTCAAATTAATCAGTACTATCATCATATCATATAATACTCTTACAATATCAACCAAACAATGGATTTATTACGTATACTCGATGCTAAACCGGAACCTATAATTGTCGACAACAATCATTTCCAAATTGATCCAATCTATCAAAATTCAAATCATTATAATATTGCAACTCCAATGAGTGATTTCCAGAAAGAATTAATTGATCAAATTATTTCTTTACATTATAGTGATATTTTATTATTTTTCGAGAAACTTGATAATAATACTTGGTTACAAATTTCTTCAAATAAAAGAGAAATTATTAAATCTTCACTTGAAACTCTTTTAATTAATATAAAATTAGTTTGTTTACACCCTTATTTATTAATTGATCATTTTTTCCCTAAATCTTTAACAACTAGAGATTTACCGAATAGATTATCTGAAACAAGTGGTAAATTTCAAATTTTAAATGATTTATTGATACAATTAGATTCAATATATAATAATAAAAACAGTAATGCCAACAATAAATCAATCAATTTAGGTATATTTGTTAGATCTGGTAAAGCATTGGATTTAGTTGACGCTTTATGTATTGGTCACAAATGTAATTTGAAAAGGTATTCAGGTATTAAACTTAGAGATTCAAATGCAAATCAAAAGAAAAATTTAAACCTGAATTTAAATATTCATTTATTACCACTAAATTTAAATTCAATTAATGAGAAAGAATTTGAAAATTTAAAATCTAATAAAATTAAATTAAATTTTGCAATTTTATTCGATTTAAATATTGATTTAAATTCTGAAATTTTCCAAAATTTAGTTGATAATAATACAATTTTTTTAAAACTTGTACCAATTAATTCTGTTGAACATATTGAAATTTTTTTTGAAAATTCAATTAAATCAAGAAATATTGAAGATTTCCTTAAACCAATAACTGCTGCAATTGTTTGTTTACGTGATAAAGTCGGTATGTTACCATCAAATTTAAAGCCTGCTTATAATAAAAATTTAATTTATTTGAAAAATTATCTTTCAAATCCTTCTAAAATTAAATGGCCTTTACCTGATTTACCTTCAATAGGTAATTTTACTTCAAGGGATGTTGAGAAATCTCTTTTAACTGAAGTTAAATTTAATTTTGATAATGATGATTTATTAAAGGAAGAATTAGAAAATCAAAATCAACAAATTAATGTTAAAAATAATTTAAATACAAATTTCGGTGGTAAAACTAAAATGATTAATCATATAATTCAACCAAGATTTTCAAAGAAAAATCCAATTTTTAAAAATTTTTATGAAAATAAAAGATTAATGAAAAATTATCTAATGAATCCTTTAAATAATGAATATGAAAATTTAACAGGTATTTCAAAAGAAATTAATCATCATGATGTTTTAACTCATACTTTGATTTATCATTTTGATATGTCAATTAAAAGAATAATTGATTTGAATAAAGAAATTGATAGTTTTAATGAATTTAATCCAATTAGATTAAATGATTTCCAAAATATGATTGATGCTTATCAAAAATTATCATCTTATGTTCAAGAAAAGAAAAATTCTTTACAAGAAATTGATAAAACTATTGAACAATATACTATGAAAACTGATGATACAAAGGAAATTATTAAAAATCTCAGCAATAAAATTCTAAATTTTTCTAATGATAAATCCTTAAATGAAGATGTTCAAAAATTTATAATTAAAGATATCGAAAAATATAACCTTCTAGAAGAAATTAACAAAATTCAGCAAAAACTAGAAAACAGTAATAATGAAAATAAATATATGACTGAAGAAATAGAAAGAGCTGAAGAATCAATTAAAGATTCAACTTCAAAAATTGATACCTTAACTGAATCGAATGCAAAAATTAATGAAAAAATTAAGAAACTCAAATCCGATGATTCAATAATAACAGAAGCTTCACAGAATCTCAATTCATCTATCTCTGAACTTCGTATAATAGAGAAACAATCATCAGAACTTAAAAATCAATTACAAGATACTTTGATGAAATTAAATGATATTGGTTCTCGACCTAGACATGTTAATTATTACGGACGAAACAAGTAATAAGAGGTTTAAAATTCTGTATCTTCCTTTTTTTTTGTATGTAACAAAATAAAAATGTATAAATAGGAACTGTACCATTACATAAAAGTTACTTATGAACTGATTGTGGAAAAATGCTGTGAATATTTGATAACAACCAATTTCGGTCTGCTCTTTATTCCTTTTACTATGATGCTATCCACTTGTACACTGTTCCCATTTATTTTTACTTCTTTGGTTCAATTCTACTATGAATAATTCTTCTCTTTTCAAACTTGTCTTAATTTTATATTTTGTATCTCCTTCTCATCTGGATGTAAAAGGAAGTATTCTCTTTGAATATATGCCCATATAAAGTCACTCATAATTATCATCGATACAATCCCAAGTGCCAAACTAATTGCATAAAAGAAATTGGCATTACCAGAATATAGAAGCATCCAAACAACATAAAATATTGGAGCTTGCAAAAGTACAATCATCAATATAAGATAACTTATCAAAGGTGTAAATTTGAGATATTTGTATATTGGCTTGAAAAGGAAAATTGATGAATAAAATAATGAATAATCTGCAAGTACAGGATAAGGTTTTGAAAAATTAATTAGACCTATTGACATCCAAACAACAAATAAAAGACCCATCTTGTTTTTTGGAAAAATAAATCTCATACTTAATGGAATCACAAAGATAAAATTGTAAATATTGAAAATTGCAAGATAAAAATTGGTGAAAAATTCAAACATCTCAGTGAAAAAATACCACCATAAACCTAAATTAGGTGTTATTTTTTTAAACTTGATAATAGTAGTATAACATAGGTATATAAAGTTCAAACTTCTATCACAAAGGTAGTAACTGATCGTAAAGAGAATAGTTGTACTGAGTAAATATTTGAATAACACTTTGATTGTTTGAATTGATCCTTTTGTTTGATGAATGTAATAACAGATTGGTAGTATCAATGACCAAGTAGAATAAACCAGATAAGAAGATATAGATAATAGTAAAACTGCAATGTCAAAATTGTCTGTCATCAAACTTTCAAACATTGAGATAATTACCAAGTTGTTAAAAATGTAAGTAGATTTAGAGAGTGTTGTTAATATTGTAAAAGGATTAAACATGTAAAATCCTGCAATTTTCAAAGAAGAATACCTTTCCTCTTTATTGAGTAGTCTATTTATTTTGATCAATTGTAAGCATATAAATGCATCAGTGATAGCATAGAGGAAATTCACATTAAAGTTCTCCGTTATCTGAGAATCTTTCAATATATTAAACATCCATAGTAAGATTGGTGGATGATGTAAAATTTCACCATGTGTGTAGGGATTC
The DNA here is from genome assembly GCA_030555725.1 of Pichia sp. yHMH446. Lineage (NCBI taxonomy): Eukaryota > Fungi > Ascomycota > Pichiomycetes > Pichiales > Pichiaceae > Pichia > Pichia sp. yHMH446. The sequence continues at coordinate 79,784 of JANIWQ010000033.1, forward strand.
ATATTATTGGATAGTAGAAATATCCCTTCGTTAAGTGATCTATAAGAATTAATTGGTGTTGAAAATAAAACAAATTGATCTAAAATTGAAGATAAAGAAGGTAATTTCTGCAAAATTGCAAACCTAAGCAACGTTCCTGCTGCAATCACTACTAGTGTCATCTGCTCCATACTTAATGATTAGTTGCTCCTAAACTCCAATTGATTACTGGAAGGTTCTGAAGTATGTGCGTGTGTATTATGTTCCAAAGAACACATATTGCTAACGACGTGTCACTGCGACCTGTGATCAAAAAAATTCCAGCTAAACTTGTAGATCGTAAATTCTTCTCTACACTCTACTCTTTTAGATCCAATTGAAGACTTACCCTAACTTCTGTATATAATTAAAATGGCCAAGAAAAAAGGAAAAGGACAAACTACGAAACAAAAATTGACAGAGACAACCAATCAGGAATTGACAATTGATAAACCTATAGTTGATGAACAAAACAAAGACTCTGCTAAAGAAATAACAGGACAGCAAAATGAGGAGGATTCCCTAAAGTCTAACGGGCATTCACAATCTGATGCCAATCTAGATGATGCAGCTTTAGACAATACTAGGAGTAACGAAATATTACAATTACAAGAACAAGTCAAAGAATTACAATTGAAACTTTCCGAGAAAGATCTTGAAATGAAACAGATTGCTGCAGAGAAGGAGAACACACAAACAGAAGAATCCAATCCGGGAGTGAACGTTGAAGAATTGCAACGACAACTACGTTTGAAATCTGAGGAAAGTGAAAGGCATAAAGAAAATTACGACAAATTACTAAGTAGAGTTTCACAAATGAAAACAATTTTCCAAAAAATGAAAGAATCGGAGACAAAACTTGAACAAGTTGAGGTAGAAAAAGATGAACTTCAGAAAGAGCTAAAAGTTCAAAAAGAGAAAGTAGCATTATTAGAAAGGACAGTGACTGAACTGAATTCGGAGGTACTAAATCTAAATACGGAATGCTCCAAATTAACAGAAAGAAACACAGAGCTTCAAAAACAATTAGAAGCAGGTGAATTCGAGATGCAAAGTGATAGCAAGCGTTTTGAGGATGAAAATAAAAGGCTGAAGAAGGAACTCAAAGAGACGAAGTCAGATCTTGAAGAATATCTGATCTTAATACAAGAAGAGAAAAGTACCAAAGCTAACCTCATACAAGACTTAAATGATTTGAGAATCAAATTTGATATACTTGAGAAATCGAAGCAGGAGTCTGAGTTCAAATGTGAAAACCTTTCTAATCAAATCAAGACTCTAAATGAAAGTATAACAAATCTAAAGCAAGAGGAGGAAAAAATCATCCTTGGAGTGAAATCACAATTAGAAAGTAAAGTTGAACAATTAAATAGCTTTGTTGAGGAGATTAATAGCTTGAAAGATACGATAAAAGATAAAGATGCAAAACTAGAGAAGTTGAGCGAACTTGAAGACACTTTAAAAGAGAAACAACTTTTGATAGGCAAGTTGAGACACGAAACAATTACACTGAATGAGCATCTTAATAAGGCTATGAAGCTCATTAAAAGAGAGAGTGGGAAAGAAACTGTTGATCGAGAATTGATTTCAAATCTTTTCATAAGCTTCTTGCAAATTCCAAGAGGCGACAACAAAAAATTTGAGGTTTTACAACTACTTGCAAACTTTCTTGATTGGGATGATGAAAAGAAAAGGCATGCTGGACTATTATCATCGGGAAGTTATAAAGCCAAATCAAACAGTGTTATTGAAGTGCCAACGCCAGGCCTTCAATCTTCGAGTTCACAATCCTTTGTTTCCCTATGGACAGAGTTTCTTGAGAAGGAATCCACGCCAAAAGACAATTCTACTTCATCTAAGTAATACTTCATAGAAATCAATTTAATTTTCTTAGAATTTATCTATTTTGTACATATGTAATCTATCTCACACAAAACCCCGATCGTGGAGCTAGATACGCAACGTATGCTGATCCAAAATTTATTCCGAGATAAGGAACAATGAAATCATTTTACAATCAGCACAAATATTGTGTCTTTTCCACAATATGGTGGATGGTCCGGTACTCATAGTTGGTTGTGGTGTGTTTGGTCTTTCTACAGCTGTAGAGCTTGTGAGAAAAGGTAAAGTTGTTTGTCTGTTGGACAAATTTGAACCACCGTCTCCGTGGTCTGCTGCTAACGATTTCAACAAGATCATTCGTTGTGAATACAGTGATCCTGAGTATGCCAAACTGGCCGTAGAGGCAATAAGAATGTGGAGAACAGATCCTTTATACTCAATATCATATAGGGAATGTGGTAGAATACTTGCAACTCCAGTGGCCCACAGAGGCAGGAAAGAATTTGAATTAAAAGGGTTACAAAACATTCAAAAGTTAGGAGAGGGGCTCCAGTATCGGTTCTACACTGGTGGTAGCAAACTTTCATCCCAATTTCCTTGCTTCAAAGGAAACAGCATCCCTGAAAATCAAGAATTCAAGCATAATCCAGAAAGTGGTCTTGGTGTTTCAATGGACACTCTGATAGATGCGTACAAATATTTGAAGTCACATCCTCGAGTTATGTGTTATTTTGGAAGTAAAGGTACTGCCGTTGGAGTTATTAAGTATGGCAACGGCACAGTTGGTATTATCACTGAAAGTGGCTTTGTACATACTGCGCCAACAGTAATTCTTGCAACAGGAGCAAATACGGGCAGTATTTACGACTTACAAAATCAGCAATCAGCTACAGGCTTGTTTGTAACCCATATTCAGCTAGATGAAAAAGAATACCCAAAATATTCAAATATGCCTGTTGTATTTGATGCAGAGATAGGTTACTTTTTCCCACCTGATTCAAAGACCAAGATAATGAAATTGTGCGTTACTGGTAACGGAATTAAAAGAATTGTTCCAGATCCCCATAATCCACAACTTCAAATATCTTTACCCAGATTTCACACTGAACATACAAAAGATACGATACCTGTAGATTTAGTTCCAATAATAAGATTACTTTTGAGGAAATATGTTCCAGATCTACAATTCCATCAACTGTTTGGGTCAAAAATCTGTTGGATTGGTGATACAGAAGGATGCAATTTTTTGATAGATAAGGTTCCAGGATTTGAGAACTTTTACATTGCATGCGGAGACTCTGGTCATGGTTACAAGTTCTTTCCCAATATTGGGCAAAAAATTGTTGAGTTAATAGATGGTAAACTTGAACCAAAGCTTAAGTCACTCTGGAAGTGGAATTCAAGGATTGGCCAGGTCACTGTTGACCCATCTGTCTCCGCTTGGAGAACTATGAAGAGAAAAACAAGAGATATCAGTGAACTTCAATTTTATCAGGAAAATGAAAGCTACAAATTATAATGAATTTTTTTCTATCAATAAATTACCCTATACTTCTATAATTTGTAAAAAGTAGACTTCTCTATACGTCCTTTTCTGTGTTTTGTTGTTTCAGCTGTCTTTTTTCTTCTTTTCGTCTACGAACTTCCTCTCTAATTGCCAGTCCTTCTATCATTTTTCTTTGTTTACGTTCTTCTTTAGTTTCTATTTTTTGGGTTTTCTCTACACACTGTATTATCTCTTTGTCAATTTTTTCAAGTAGTTGATTCATTTTTCTCTCATTCTCTACGAATCTATCATAGGCAAGTTTAGTAACCATTCTGATATAACTTTCATTAACCGTGAAAACTAGCTCCTCTGAACTTGTCATAAATCCAATTGGTATGTCCAGTCTTATAGAAGTTCTAATTGCGACATTATTATTTGATCCAATACCTGATTCACGAAATCCGCATGCCATAGCTACGTTGTATAAACGTGATGCCGAGGTAAAATCACGACATTTGACATGCAGAATCACTGGTTCATACTTGAACAAAACGTACCTAGTGTTGGGCCCAAAACTTTCTTCTTCAATTTCGTCCATATGTCTTAAATTTACATCATCCCTTGTCCACCACCCATCTAAGTTATCCTTATCATGAGAGACAAAAAGCCAACGTCCTCCATCACCTTTAGCCCCAATTTTTACTTGATTCTGTTCTTCACTTGTATTCAAAGTTTTTTTACCTTCCAAGAAAACTGATAAACGGCCTGAACATGTAGATGTAGTAACCATATCCTTATGGCTGTTGAGCAATTTGATTAGTGGGATACAGAGAATATCAATGGTACCTTTTGGAGATGCATCGGGATTTGTTTCTGAATTCAGTCCAATCTCTTCTAACAAATGTCTTTTTTGTCTATCAAAGCTATCCATCCTGCGCTGAGGTGGAAGAAGGGACCGTTAAAACAGTCAGAGTCAACTCAAATACTCTGCATGTTTTTTTTGATCTTGGTAAATTTTCAGACAAGTACGATCCAATTGCAGATTTTTTTACTTCATTAAACGTGAAATCGCTATTTAAAACTACCTGAATAAGCAATATACTGATGACGGAGGTTGATGATGATTTTCCGTTGTTCACATCTTTGGGGATGTTTATAATTGATCAAATTGATTTTCCCAATTTGCATTTAAAGAATATTCTTGGCGGTGGTGGTACATTTGCAATATGTGGATCAAGAATGGTTTTAGGGTCTAAAGAGTCGACAAGATGCTCCTGGCTTATTGATATAGGTAATGACTGCCCAAATGAGATACTAGAACAGCTCAAGTCCTTAAATACAGGAGGGATGTTCAGAGTCGATAATTTACGAAAGTGTACACGAGGTTGGAACGGATATGGGCCAAATGAATTCCGAGAGTTTAGGTATCTTACACCTAAAAAGAGAATTACAATGACTGATTTAGCTGACTATCCTTTGATGCTTCAGAGTAAGTCATTTCATTTTCTATGTTCAACACAACGATGTTCACAGATGATTTGTGAATTAAATGAATTGTCTTGCAAACTCTCCTCAACAACTTATAGTCCTGTTATAGCATGGGAGCCGATACCGGACTGTTGTGCACCAGATTTCTTACGAGAAACAATCGAAATTCTTCCAATGATTGATATTTTCACACCAAATGCAGCTGAAGCTGCTTCTTTTTTTGGTGAATCTGAACCTCAAACAAAACATGACATTGAACTTATAGCTCACCGATTTGCAAAATATTTAACGAAGCCACAAAGTGCTGTCATACTACGATGTGGTAGAATGGGATGTGTATTAATCAAAGCAGGAGGTGGAATAGCGAGGTGGTTTCCTGCTTACCATCAAAAACTTGAAGATAATACAGATAATCCAAATGTTGTTGATCCTACTGGTTGTGGAAACACTTTTGTTGGTGCCTTTACTACAGAGTTTGTTAAGAATGGTAAAAATTTTGAGAGGGCATGTATATTAGCAACAATTGCTAGTGGTGCTTGCATTGAGCAACATGGGTTGCCAAAGCTTCATTCTAAAGGTGGGACAGATTTTTGGAATGGGATTACAATGGAAAATCGAATCAGAAAGTACCTTGATGAAAACAAAGAGATGGAGAAATTATTTGAAATACAAGACAGTGATTTATATAAATACCGAGAAGGTAATGGTTTGTAAACAAAACAGTTTAGCCAAGGAGTTCCTTTTCTGTTTCGTAAAAAGCTTCAACGATGGCTTTGATAATAATATCTGCATGTTCTTTGGTGGCAGTGAAAGCAGGACCAATCATGACATGATCACCGAAAGCGGTAACATCATTCAAACCATTGTACTTATAACCAATAGTACCACCTGTACCCATAACAACGACGCCTTTGTCGAAAATTTTTTTGTGAAGGTTTGCACCAACAGTCAACTTAGGGTCAAAGAATTCTTTAGTTGACTTATCCTTAACTGCTTCAACAGATAAGAAGTTACCAGCACCTCTAACATCACCTGCTATTTTACAGTCTTTTAGTTGTTCCTTCAACTGTTCTTTGAGGTATCCACCAACAACTCTAACATTTTCAACCAAATTATCTCTAACAATTTTTTGCTGGACAGCTAACCCGACTCTACAGGTGAAAGCATGAGAGTGGTATGTTTGAGCACCTAAAATATAACCAGAACCTTCGTTGAATACTTTGCAAACGCCTGGAGAAAAGAAAAGACCAGCTAAGGTTACAAAACCGGAACCAATAGTTTTACCAACAGATAAGATGTCTGGACCACCTGTGGTTAATCCAAAATCAGGATGCATGTAAGTGAAATCGTAACCACATCTACCCAAACCGCACATGACTTCATCCAACATGAACAATGCACCATACTTATGAGATAAAGCTCTTAGACCATCGAGATAACCTTTTGGAGGGGTTGGAGTACCAACAGTTGAGCCACCAACAGTTTCAATGATAACACCAGAAATAGTTTCTGGGTCGTTATCAAGGAAGCATTTTTCCGCTTGTTCTAATAAGTAGTTAGTGTAATCTTCTTCGGTCATGCCTTCCTTCCAATCTCTGTAAGGGTAAAGTTGTGGCATTTTTGGAGTTTGTTCATCAGAAAGCAAAATTTTCTTGAAAGGTGGTTTTCTAGTACCATCACCAACCGATAAAGCACCAATAGTGAAACCATGATATGACTGTAACCTAGAAATTATCTTGTATCTCTTATCGTCGCCTCTTTCTAAGTGGTATTGCCTCATAATCTTGATTGCATTTTCAGTTGCTTCAGAACCAGATTGAGTCCATAAACAAGATTCAAAAGCACCTTTTGATCTGTCACACATAAACTTACCCAGTTCTTCAGCAGCATTGTTACCATAGTAAGCACCAAAAGTGTATGCAGACTCTTCTGCCCACTTTGTAAATTGGGATGTAATTTCAGGGTCGTTATGGCCTAAGGAACATACAGCTGCCCCAGAGATACCATCTAAAACAGTCTTTTGTTCACCAGTTGTTGGGTCTTCAAGAACAAGGTACATACCATCGTGCTTGGAGCCAACACACATGAGACCTTTGTCGGCAATTTTCTTTTGGAAGACGTAGGATTTGTGCTTCGTATCGATAGTCATTATTGTTAAGATTGATAGTAAGGGTTTCGGATATTTGGGATAGAGATGAGCAGATTAATGAAATGTTAAGTAAAAAACAAAGTACCCAAAGAGAAAACGTCGCTTCTATATATATTATTACATCGTATCCAAAACAAGGCCGGTTGGGGTGCACCATCTCAATAGAATAAACTGAGTGTCAAACCCGTACTTGATGCCAGCTTGGTTTGTCGTATCTTATCGCCTATTGCCCAAACAGGCAAGTGCCGCACGCTGACAGCAGGGGCCACTGCAGCTCTCTCAGGTCTGTCCCGCTCAGCCACCACGCTGGCGGGCGGCACTGGCTTCGCGCGCTTTAATCTGTCAGTTTTTTGTCGACGCTTTGTCCCATAAACTGATCCACAGATATACCTTTCTGTGTTTCTCCGTTGACGCTGCAGTTCATCTAGTCATGATTTAGCTTTTTCAGGGTAGAAAAAAATGCAAAAACTAATGGCTCTTCCGATACCGGGAGTCGAACCCGGGTTTGCCCGGTGAAAGCGGACCGTGATAGCCGTTACACTATATCGGAGAAGGTTTCTTTTCTCATTGTCATTTTCTGCTGCTGCCTAACCTTATTCATTACCTCTGGATTTTTCAAAGTTGCGAAACACAGTGGATTCTCTCGCACTATAATAAGCGGAATGTTGAGAATGTGCTGTAATATCAGAAAATAACAAATTATAAACATTTATATTCTTCAATGTCTTCAGCTCTGTAAAAATGGTGATAAGTCTAAACGATGTAATAACAAATCAACACCATCCTGACGCTGTGGATTGTAGTTAAAGCTTCATTTTGAGACGCTTTTTTTTGCGCTGTTTTATCAAAGAGCAGAACACTAGAATGGGCCAGTCATTTACAAATTCTGTAACAGATTTCGCTCTGTCAACGGTTTCTGTGTTTACCTTTTTCCTAATTAGGAAATGTTATTTCGACGACTGGTTGCTGATTTTTGTCGTTATTTAAGAAGACGATGTCCCC